>CBVK0100142533.1:0-11591 GCA_900067695.1 Picea abies | reverse complement strand
TACTAGGGCGGATAACGCCTGCATTAAGGAGTTCCTGGACCATTTTCTCAATTTCAGTTTTTTGTGAGAAGGGGTGGCGATATGGATGGATATTGGGAGGAAGGATTTCGGGTACAAGGGGAATGGAATGATCATGAACACCGTGGGAAGGAGGGAGGCCTTGGGGAGTGGAAAATACCATTTGATTTTTAGAAAGGAGAGCTTGGAGGTCATGCGGCACCGGGGGTGTTTCTGTTGCTTGAATGGCATGGAGTTGGGAAATGACATTAGAATGACCTTTCTTGAGCAGCTTTTCCATGCGATGGGAACTAATGACCTAAGGTGAACCAGCAATGATTCCTTGGAATTTATATTGGTGGCCTTCCTGGTCTAATTGCATGGTTAATGCCTTAAAAACCATCAGAATGGGAGCCAAAGTTCTTAGCCAGTCTGCACCCGACACAATGTCACAACCACCCATGTCAATAGAAAACATATGGGATTTTAGGTGGTAGTCACCGATTTGGAGACACACATTTTCATAATTCCCACCACATTTCATGGAACCTGTTAACTCCTCAAATAAACTGGTGGATTTATTTGTTTTCCTTTAGGTGTTAGGTTGTCACTTCAAATTATTTTTTAGTTTCTTTGGATACAAGCTTAGGTTTCTGTTTTTGTCTTAAGAATAAATGAGGTCCATGAAGTCTTCTTTTTGTAAATTGGCATGACTCACTTTCAACAGCTAACAAACGTCCGAAAGATTCATTGCATGCTATGGAAAGTGCCCACTTTCAACAGCTAAGGAGATCTTTTCATCAGTTGACGCGCTGTGGAAAGTGATAATCTTAAAAGGTCTGACAGTCAGTTCGCACGTGGCACATTGTGGAAAGAACCCACTTTCCACAGCTAAGGAGAAGTTTCAAGTGATATGGTGCACTGTTGAAAGTAATTACTTTCCGCAGCTAAGGTAGGTCTTCTATAAAATGATGCACTGTGGAAAGTGCATACTTTCCGTAGCTAACAGGGGTTTTCAAAGGGGTCACGCACTGGTGAAAGTGGCAAGCGAGCGTTTGGCAGAGGCGTTCTCCATGCACCGTTGCTGCATGAAGCGGGGATCACGTGTGTGATATCCACGTATGAAAGAAATGATGAAGTGATCACCCCCACGTCAGAGAAAATCTGAGGCATGCGCTGATAGGAGTGGGCAATCATAGAAACTAAATCATGCATGTTAGGACATGACTATAATTTGAATTCGTTACAGAACCCACGCTCAACACTCATCACATTCGGAATGGCAAGACCACGTTCGATGATGCAGGTACAGAGGAGGTACCGCCGGCCTGACACCATCAAATCAAGCAGAGTTTTCATATCACAAACCGTTTCCAAAACACTGTCGAAGTTTTCATTTAACTCAAAACAGAGCCGAAGCCCGGACTACTTTCAATAGTGCAGAACCTCGGCTCTATTAGGTGATTACAGGGATTACATTTGTCAAGTGTTTGAGCTGCAAAATGGTGAGAAAACGCAGTGGCGTTTTACTTAAATGAGAATTGGATAACTTATCCTTTTTGCAATCGCATCCCGAGGTCCAGAGGCACTTTTCAAATGCGAGATATATGGAATTTGCAGAAAGATTGCAAATTGGGTGCCACCAAGCCATGGATGAAGCCTTTTCCAAGACTTTTGATGGCAACAAAGCTCACATTGACTCTGTGGAAATCAAAGTGGATGAGGAGGTCATTGCAGCAGCTACAGGATTGCCGAGAACTGGTCAAAAATGGTTTAAAACCACAACTCCTAAGGATCCGGATTTCAGGGTCTATTTGAAAGATGGGTACAAGCACAAAACGTGGAGAAAAGGTATGCTCGTTTCATATCTGGATCAAGAGTGGCAAGATTTATTCAAAGGCATCCAATTATACATTACATCAGAAGGAAGATATGATAAATTGATGATGTACCACTTTAATTGATGATGTACCACTTTAAACTCATGGATCACTTCACAAACAAGACCCCCATCAATTTGCCTTATTTCTTATATCACAGTTTGACCAAGGTGTGCAAGAGAATTAAAGCTCAACCTTTGAGCATAAAAAATACTCTCTGTCACCTAGGCCTCATTAAATTGATCCTTCTGCAAGAATTGAAACAACAGGGGAAGAACTGGGAGCACTTTCTGTTCTGGGAAGGTTTTGAAACCCAGAACCAGACTGCAAATGAACAGATGGCTAGTTCAAGGAAGCAATCATCCCCTCAGAGTAGCTCAAGAAGAAGAAGGGCTTTACCAAGATCTTCAGAAGATAGATTGTCTGGACAGAAACCCCACAGGTCAAAAAGAAAACTAAGTTTTGAGCAGGCAACAGAGCAAACTACACAACAAAATTCAGGACATCCTACACAGTAGAGTACAGGAAAGAAAATCCTTAATTTTCCATATTCAGATTCAAAATCTAAGCAGCAAGACCAATGCCCTGTCATCAAGAGTTCTGAGCAATCAGTTGAATGTGCACAGAACTACGAAATTTGCAGTCATATAGAGCAGGGAGAATCATCCAAAAACCCTAAGTCAAATAAGTCTCAAAGAATCAAACATCTGAAGGAAGTAATTGCCCAGCAAGAAGTTTTGGAGTGGGTGATTAAGGACAGGTATAAGAAGTTATCAGATAACTTTGCCAAGACAAATGCTGCGTTTGAACGTTTGGCTAAGGAGAGTGTCAGAGAAAAGAAGAGAAAGACAAAACTTGCCAAATACTGCAACAGCCCACGGTGTCTTACCAAGAGCCTGAAAAGGTAAATCAGGGGGTTGAAGAAAAGGTTGAAGCAAAAACCTCATCCAGACCTCAAAGTCCTTGCTCAAGTTGCAGTAAATATGCAAGGTGAGAAATCGGATGGCCAGTGATTTTGGTTTAAAATCAATTTAGAAGGGGAAAACGCTTTTTGTGCACTATCGGGACTTTCAATAGTGCCAGGCGACTATTTCACTACCCGTTAGCTGTGGAAAGCGACAACTTTCAACAGCTAACACGCGAAAATATCAAACGGTTGCGCTATTGAAAGCTGGGCAAGCAAGTTTTGAGGCCGAAAATGCAAGCAGTTTAGTTCAAACATGATTTGAAGATATGTCGATGTTTTAGTGGATTATTAAATCACATTCTAGAAGTTCAACCTTAGGGATTCGACGGATTTTGGTTACCCAGTCAAAACCGTATCCTAAAACTCAGCCATAAATAGTGGAAAATTGAACAGTCAAGTACAGGTGTCATACTACTTCACCACATTGCAAATGCTGAAAGTTGGAGGAAGCAAATGGAAATTTTGAAGACTGAAGACAGATTGACCACTTAGTTCAGTTGTTGAAGACTTTAATTTCAAAGTAGTTTAGATAGAATAGAACTGTTTACATTTAATAACAGATCCATGTTTTTAGGATCTGTGTAACTGTTGTAAGGGCTATAAATGCCTGTTTTTGATATCAAACAAGGGTTTGACTTTGAATACTATGATGCTGCCTCTGTAACACACAAACTTATTCTTATTTTATGAAAATCTTCAAGCTTCTTTCAGTTGGGTGGTCAGATTTTCTTCTTTTGTTTTCTTATAGTTTATGAGTGAAAGTTCTTTGCTGATGCTCATTCAATTTGCAGTGACTGTCATCTCACTGGTTAATTGTTTTAGTTGATGATCATAAGTTATTTATTTGGTTATTAAACCCATTGTGCTTGTTGGTATGAAGTATAATCTGGTGTAATAGCTGCTTTCTGTGCTTGTTGGTATGAAGTATAATCTGGTGTAATAGCTGCTTTCTTCCCCCATTTAATCAAACTTTGTCTGACTGCATGGCTAGAAGGCCTTGTGAGATTTTTTATTTCTAGACAGTCTTGAAAACACAGTCCAGCCCCCTAGATATTCATCTTGATCCACAAATCATATCAAATATTAAGAAAATATTTCCAAAAAGAGTTAGTTACCAGGCATCTCCGACTTACAGCCTAGGAGAGTTTCCTGGAGTGTTAACAAATTGACGTCGTTGCCGGGGAGAGGAGATCGAAGCTCATCTTCTTTGGGAGACGACATAGATCTACTTCTTGATGATAGACAAGAAATAGACACTATCAGGTTGTACATTTTCTATCTGGCGACTCCATTGACGAAGTGGCTCCCAAAAGAGCTCACACCAGGGCAAACCCAGAAGGCCCATTGACAACATCAGTTCCTGATCTAGAAAAGATCATCAGCAAGGGAAAAACTATGCAAAGACAGGCTTCCGGATCTGCAAATGCAATTGATTCAGGTATTCCAACTGATACTCATCCTTTCATATCTGAAAAGTCTTTGGTTGAATCCCCTGCTGAAACCCAAAATTCCCAAGAAATAAGAAATTCATCTCAAGTTTCTAAAGTAGAAGAGCCTTCTTTTTCTTCTAATATTACTGATTCTGTCCTTGAGATTGACATTTCATCCCATCCAAAAGAATTGAATACTGAATCCTCCCCACAGAAAGAAGATTCCTCTTCATCTCCTTTGGATTCATCACCTAGAAAACCTTCGAAAGGTGTTTTACACACTTACACAAATCTTCGTGTCCTTGAAGAAATCCTCCATGATTTGTCCTCTAAAGGGGAAGAAAATTTAGCATTGTTGCTTGGTCAATTCTATAAAGCTTCTTACTTTCAATCTACTTCTGAAACTGCTGCTCAGCGTGAAGTAAGACAGTCAGTCTTTTCCAACTCAGGAAACTCATCTCCCCCATCATCTCCTCTGAGTTACCCTTCTCCTCCATCCTCTCCTACAAGTTCCTCGTCTGTATCAATCACCAAGACTGCCATGGCTGCCCCTTTGACCAGAATGTAATAGATCTTGGCAAACATATATGCCCCACTTGTCTTGCCAAATCCCTTGTCTTCCATGCCAACAGGTGACTACCATAAATATATGCCAAAGTTCACAGGAGTAGGGGAGTATACAGCTAAAGAACACATTGAAGCATTTTATGCTTACACAGAAAACATAAATATTTCAGAAGAAGATGTGTGGACTAGAGTCTTCGTTCAAAGTTTGGATGGCCAAGCTAAAAAATGGTTCAAAGAGCTGCCATCAAATTCTATCACTGGCATTGAACAACTAGATGAGGCATTCCTGAAATACTGGGGAGAAAGACGAGATCTGTTATACTACATGTCTGAATTTGGAAATTTGAAGAGAGGAGATGAAGAATCAGTCTCGGACTTTATCAAGAGATTCAATAAAATGTTTGGTAAAATCCCGGCAGAGATTAAACCAAGTGATGCATCAGCAAAGATCACGTTCTCTGCTACCTTTGATGCAGATTTTTGTCTGATCCTTAGAGAAAGACGATCAACCACACTTGCTTTAATGCAAGATGCTGCTCTTGAGGTTGAGTCCAACATTACAGCATCACAAAAGCTTAAAGGAAGGGCTGAGAAGACGAAGGCTGCTATTGAGCCATCCTCTTCATCTAAAAGCATGGAAAAGATGGCCAAGATGCTGGAAAGTCTGACATCTGAAATGTCCAAGTTAAAAATCCAAAATCAGCAACCAGCAAAAGCAAAAGAGCCAAATACTTTTTCCCCTAGAAATCCAAATGCTTTTCCTTATAGAAGGAATAACCCACTAGTTCAGATCCTGCAAAGAGATAGAAATCCAGCCGAGGAATAGAGGATCAGACCACCTCTTCAAAATGAAGTGCTGGATGAAGAGCCACAACCATCTCTTGATGAAATTGAAGATGCTGACGAAATAAACTGTTTTGGTGATGAGAACGAGTCTTCGTTTTTGACACAGGTAGACTATGAAGATGCCCTGATGGATCAGCAAATTCAAGAAGCAAGTGTAGAGGAAGCTGTCTACTTGACAGATGATCAGAAAGGCTACAAATTAAGATCGAAGAGTGCTGGTCCAAAAAAACCCATTGCTGCCCCTATGAAGAACAAGGAAGATTCTGCCCCAGTAAAAAGCAAAGAGGTTGCTGCCAATCAGCCTCCAGCTCCGGAAAAACAAACTCTCCCCTCAGAAAAACAACAAAGGAAACAAACTCAAATTCCAGCCAAGGAACAAGTCAGTCTTAAGGATCCTTCCCATGAGGTAAAAGTTTCAGACAGACCATCTCTCCCTTTCAATTTTGAATCTGAAATTCAAAAGGTTAAAATACCCATGCCTTTAACTGAACTCATGAAGAACGAAGCCTTTAAAGAAGCCATCTTAAAGTCTCTTGAGCCTAAGACCTCTCCATCAGATGATTTCGTCAATCTACAAGATGATAACCATAAAGTGACCATAGGGCCCATGATAGAAGACCGTGACGATTCTTGTCCACCATTTTACATATCCTTGAATGTTCATGACAAAATCCTTCACAATTGTCTACTTGATTCTAGGGCATCACATAACCTTATGCCTAAGTCTGTGATGGATGAGCTTGGTCTCGAAGTCACTAAACCATATCAAGACCTTTTTTCCTTTGACTCCAGAAAGGTCAGATGTCTTGGCCTCATCAAAGACATGGTCATTAACCTTACTCAATTACCAATGAGGTGCATGGTCATGGACATGGTGGTTGCTGATATTCCACCTAAATTTGGGCTGCTTTTGTCTCGTTCATGGGGAAAGAGACTAGGAGGCACATTGCAAATGGATCTGTCCTATGCTATGATTCTAGTGTTTGGTGGGGAGATGAAAAGACTTTACAGGGAAAACCAACTTGCTTATATCATCAGCGATGGAAAGAATTCTGTCAATCATCCCATCTATGCTGTGGATACAGATTTTGGCTCATGCATCCTTCAGATTGATGATGGGCAGTCAGCTCCTATGCAGCTCGTGAAGCCTATTGAACAACAGGCTGAAGGTGAAGACATTGTTGTCTGGACTATGTACTTCGATGGGGCCAGCACTAGAGACTCAGCAGGTGCCAGAGTAGTGCTGATCTCTCCTTCAAAGGAGACCATATCCTTGTCCTTCAAACTCGACTTCAGAACCACTAACAACATAGCAGAGTATGAGGCTTTGCTGTTGGGATTAAATTCAGCAAAAGAGATGGGGATAAAAGGGTCGAAAGTATTGGGAGATGCAGATCTCATCGTGCAACAAGTAAACAATACCTTTCAGGCTAAACATGTCAGGTTAAAATCTTACAGAGACGAGGTATGGAGGCTGCGTGATTCTTTTTCTATTTTTGAAATTTCATACATACCAAGGGATATGAATCAACTCGCTGATTCTCTTGCTGTTTCAGCCAGCACATTCATTCCTCCTCTGCCCCCTAAGCTCAGCTATGAGATTCAAGTAAAATACTGACCATCCTTACCCGATAATGTCAAATATTGGAAAGTTTTTGAAGATGACGAGGAACTCAGCTGATTTCTCCAAGTGGTAGACGAGTTTTCTGATCTGCACATTGATCAGCAGAATCTTAATGAGGAAGAATCACAAGAAACTGAGCTATAGAAGAAGTTGGGCCAGCATGACATTGTTCAGTTACCAAACAACTATATTCCTCGAGGTTTGGTACCTCCGGAGAGGCTGTTCGATCAGAATGATGTCCCTTATCAGCCAGATAAAAAGGAGAAAGATCCAGTTGTTCAAGAGCATAACATAGGAGGTAAAAGCCAGCCCAAGCTTATCAATTTGTCTTCCGAATTGACTGCTGATGAGAAGTCAAAATACTGTAGTGTATTGAAGGAATTTTTCGATGTGTTTGCTTGGAAGTATAGTGATCTAAAGACCTATGATCCTGATATTATTCAGCATAAACTACCTCTTGAAAAAGACACTATTCCTTTCAAGAAAAAACTCAGGCCCATCAATCCTCTCTTGCTTCCAGTGATTGAGAGAGAAATTAAGAAACTCCTAGACGCCAAGATCATAGTTCCCTTGAGATATTCCAAGTGGATTGCCAACCTGGTGACTGTGAGGAAGAAGAATGGGGAGGTAAAATTATGTGTAGACTTCAAAAACTTGAACAAATGCTCAAAAAAGGACAACTATCCTCTTCCTAAGATGGAACACTTGTTACAGAGGATTTCAGGGGCAAAGGTCATGTCCTTTCTTGATGGCTTTTCCGGTTACAATCAGGTTGTTGTCCATCCGGACGATCAGGAGAAGACTGCGTTCACCACTCCTTGGGGAACCTTTATGTACTCAAAAATGCCCTTTGTATTAATGAACGTCGGGGCTACATTCCAAAGGGCCATGGATATATCATTTGTGGGAGAGAAGGACAAATTCGTCCTCATATACCTTGATGATATTATTGTGTATTCCAGTAGCCATGAGGAGCATTTAAAACATCTGAAAAGAGTATTATTAAAGTGCAGAAAATTTGGGATTTCACTCAATCCCAAGAAATCCTAGTTTGCTCTAAGAAAGGGTAAGCTCTTGGGTCACATTGTCTCAGCCGAAGGTGTCATGATTGATCCAGCACGAGTGGAGGCCATTCAAAAAATGTCTTTACCAAGGTCAAAGAAGGACATTCAGTCATTGCTTGGTAAGATTAATTTCGTCAGAAGGTTTGTGCCCAACTTTGCTGAATTAGTCAAACATATAACTTGCATGCTGAAAAAGGGGGCTGAAGTAAAATGGACAGACAGTGCAAAAAACTCTTTTCAGGATATCAAGAAAGTGATCATCGAGTCTCCAATTCTGATCATCCCAAACTACAGCAAGACTTTTTATGTCTTTTCCTTTGCTTCCTATGACACGGTAGCAACAGTCCTACTTCAGAAAGACGAGGAAGATTTTGATCATCCCATGGCCTTCTTTAGCAAGACTCTCTGGGATGCTGAGCTAAGGTATGACCCTATCGAGAAACAAGATTATTCTCTTATAAAATCTCTAAAAGCATTCAGAATTTATATTCTTCATTCAAAGGTCATCGCATATGTTCCTTCGTCTTCTGTAAAAGATGTTTTAACTCAGCCGGATATCGATGGAAAAAGGGCGAGATGGATAGCAAAGATGATAGAATTCAATATTGAGGTAAAGCCCACCAGGCTGGTAAAATGCCAGGGCCTCACCAAGATTTTAGCAAAGGAAAACCATAAGTTGCTGGATATCAATTTCATGGCAGAAATTTCAGGAAATTCACAGACGGATTTGGCAGCAGAAGGGCAACATGACAGTCAGCAAGTGGCAGAGCGTTTATCATCCTGTGAATGGTATGCTGGCATCATACATTTTCTGCAAAATCTTGAAGTCCCCCCTGAACTCAGTGTAACTCAATCTTGGGCTCTCAAACTTAGAGCTATCAAATTCTGCATCTATAATAATCAGCTGTATTGGAGGGACCCTGCTGGCCTGCTTCTCAGGTGTTTGGATAAAGAAGAAGCTGTCGAGGTAACATATCAGTTTCATTTGGCTGACTGTGGTGGTCATCACTACTGGAAGACGACTGCTCATAAGATCTTGAGGGCCGAATATTATTGGCCTTTTCTGTTTGCTGATGTGTGTGCGTTCATCAAATCTTGCGACAAATGCCAAAGATTCATCGGTAAGCAGCAACTCAAATCTCTACCCCTGAGGCCCATTGTGGTTAATAGCCCTTTCCAACAGTGGGGCTTAGATTTCATCGGTGAAATAAATCCTACATCCAGTGGCTAGCACAAGTGGATTTTGGTAGCCACTGATTACTTCACAAAATGGATAGAGGCGATCCCTACACGGAGTGCTACACATCAGGTGGTCATAAAATTCCTCTACGAAAATATTTTGAGCAGATTTGGATGTCCCAAAAGGTTGGTGGCAGACAACATAGCAGTGTTTAAATCAGAAGCATTGGTGGACATGTGTGAGTCCATGGGCATCCAGCTAGTACACTCGACTCCATACTATCCTCAAGGTAATGGCTTAGCTGAATCGTCAAATAAGAGCTTGATAAAAATCATAAGAAAACTGTTAGAAGAAAATAAAAAGAGAAGAGCTTGATAAAAATCATAAGAAAACTGTTAGAAGAAAATAAAAAGAGATGGGATTCCAAATTGAAATTTGCTATGTGGGCAGACAAAGTAACCATTAAAAAATCTATAGGAACTTCTCCTTTCAAGCTGGTTTATGGTACTGATGTAATCTTCCCTGTTCAGTTAGTGCTGCCTGTGGCTAAGTTCTTTCAGGAAGAGCAGACTGAGCAAAATGACATTGTAAGAAGGATGCTGGATTTGGTTGAATTGCAACAAACTCGGGAACAGCTGGTGGACAGATCAGAAGCACATCAGATGCAGATCAAAAAGACGTTTGACAGAAAGGCCAAAATTGACATTTTTCAGATCGGTGACTGGGTTATGAAGTGGGATACTCTTCGACAGGAGAAAGGCAAGCACAGAAAATTTGATTCCTTGTGGACAGGTCCTTTTATGATCACTCAGGTTCCTGACAATAACACCTTCATTTTGCAGAATCTAGAGGGTGAGGAAGTGTTCGGTGGCCCAGTAAACGGGCGGTTTCTAAAACTTTATTTCATCTAAGGATGCAAAGCCTAGACATTGTAGATAGTGTTAGTTTCATTTTTCAATAACTCCATGCCCAATGGAACACTAGCAGATAGTTTAGTTCTTAGGTTTTTATCCAGGAAAGGCATTGATTCTATGGTTCTTAAAACCTCACAGGGAGGTGTTCATCCCCAATAGGAGCCAGTGTTAACTCCTCAAATAAAATGGTGGATTTATTTGTTTTCCTTTAGGTGTTAGGTTGTCACTTCAAATTATTTTTTAGTTTCTTTGGATACAAGCTTAGGTTTCTATTTTTTTCTTAAGAATAAATGAGGTCCATGAAGTCTTCTTTTTGCAAATTGGCATGACTCACTTTCAACATCTAACAAATGTCTGAAAGATTCATTGCGCACTGTGGAAAGTGCCCACTTTCAACAACTAAGGAGCTCTTTTCATCAGTTGACGCGCTGTGGAAAGTGACAATCTTAAAAGGTCTGACAGTTAGTTTGCACATGGCGCGCTGTGGAAAGAACCCACTTTCCACAGCTAAGGATTAGTTTCAAGTGATATGGCGCGCTGTTGAAAGTAATTACTTTCTGCAGCTAAGGTAGGTCTTCTATAAAACGATGCGCTGTGGAAAGTGCATACTTTCTGTAGCTAACAGGGGTTTTCAAAGGGGCCGCACGCTGGTGAAAGTGGAAAGCGAGCGTTTGGCAGAGGCGTTCTCCACGCACCGTTGCTGCATGAAGCGGGGATCACGTGCGTGATATCCACGTATGAAAGAAATGATGAAGTGATCACCCCCACGTCAGAGCAAATCCGAGGCATGCGCTGATAGGAGTGGGCAATCATAGAAACTAAATCATGCATGTCAGGACATGACTGTAATTTGAATTCGTTACAGAACCCACACTGAACGCTCATCACATTCGGAATGGCAAGACCGCGTTTCGATGATGCAGGTACAGAGGAGGTACCATCGGCCTGATACCATCAAATCAAGCAGAGTTTTCATATCACAAACCGTTTCCAAAACACTATCGAAGTTTTCATTTAACTCAAAACAGAGCCAAAGCCCGGACTGCTTTCAACAGCACAGAACCTCAGCTCAATTAGGTGATTACAGGGATTACATTTGTCAAGTGTTTGAGCTGCAAAATG
>CBVK0100142513.1:0-18768 GCA_900067695.1 Picea abies | reverse complement strand
GTGTTCTCATTGGATTTATACCCTTTAGCACAATGAATTTCTCTCCAAGCGTTGCCTATGATAAACCCAAAACGAGGCAGGAATTTGCATTTGAAGTAAAGAACATACCCACAAACGCTCGATTGGATTTCAGCCAAGTTGGGAACCGGGGAAGGCTGATTGAGACCATAAGGATCGATGGGTCTGAAAACAGGGAGGAGACTTTGGAGTTGGAGGAAATGAAATCTAAAAAGAATTCAACTGGAACAGGTCCCTTTGCTTTCTTGTCAACAGTTAGGTCACTGGATTTTGTGACCAGAAAGCTGTTGATCATCGTGACTCCAACTTATAACCAACCATTTCAGGCCATGTACTTGAATAGACTGGCTCAGACCTTAAGGCTTGTGCAACCACCTTTGCTGTGGATTGTAGTGGAAATGCCAGATCAGTCAATAGAAACTGCCGAGCTTTTGAGGAAAACAGGGGTCATGTACAGGCATCTTGTTTGTGATAAGAATGCTACCGGTGTAAAGGATCGGAGTGCCCATCAACGCAATGTAGCTCTTGCACACATTGAGCAGCATCGGCTTGATGGCATCGTGTACTTTGTGGACGACAATAACATATACACACTGGAGTTATTTGAGCAGCTGAGGGAAATCAAGTATGTTCTTTTGCATTTTTCTTCATGTTTTATCTAATCTTTTTTAAATCTTCACGCCACCAATTTTTCTGCAGGAGTTAAAAGATTTCTAGTAGTTGAGAAGTGTCTTTTGCGTTGGTTAATTTTATAAAGCAGGAGGGACTGAATGCATTTGCCATTCATTTCTCAGAACATCTTTATTAAGCAGACGTTCAGTTGTTTGTTGTAGGATTACTGTTTGATGCTTAAGGTAGTATGATTGTTTATGACTTTATTGGCTGAATGTTCTCAAGGTCGTGTAACACAAATTTTGTAGCAGAAACTTTGGGGCTTTGATTTGGAAGTAGTTTTTATTTGCTTCACTTTTTCCAGAAGTCAGCTGAGTAAAACACCTGGGACATCCATATGCAGCTTTCACTTCTTTCCTTGGCTTCGTTAGAGGGCAATTTACTCCGCATCAACCACATTAGAAATATAAGATAAGAGTCAGAAATATAAGATAAGAGGTCCCATCAAGTGCAACATAGTTGTTACAAGTCATGAATATCACCCCTCGTCCTCAATCACCCTAAATGTCCCTGAAACCTCTCTTAAAATATCACCTGGAGAAGAATCAGTTCATATGAGGGCTCCCTGTGCAACCCTCATAGAAACTGAGTAGCCCCTGTTAAGGAGGATGAAACTATTCTAGTATTGGATGTCAATCTTGAGCCTGAAAAGGGAACAAAGATATGACTAACATGGTCTTTTTCTGGAAGTCTTAAGATTCCTATGTCGTCCATGTTTCCACTCTGCCACTGTCATTATGGTTATGTTTTTCTAGGGCAGGTTTACTGGTCTAATATCTCTATTATAGGCCTGCAAGGGTGATCGATGTTACTGTTGCAATTATGACCCGAGTATTACAAATCTACAAGAATACTCTAAACAATAGTTGGGTCAAGACACTGGGAAAAAAGGTAAAAAATGTTGCAATCCATCTTAGGGACTCTAGAAAACTGAATAAAAGCATAACATACATGTCTAATATTTGGAAGCTGAAAAATTGTAGAGGAGACCCTTATGGGTAATTTTGTTTTGAGATTTATTTATATGAGGAAAAATTGGCTAATGTATGGTAGCTATATCAGCAGCTGAGATATGGTAGATTAAGGACGGTCAGCTCGAGTGTCATACAAACTAGATACCCATGAGAACTATATCAACTTAGTAGAACTTGCATGTGAAGAGGCAATACGGTTGGTGTGACATGCATATAGGGGGGTGAGCTTGAAATCCTTTCCGGGATGTCATTTTTATGGAAGCCGAGTGTAGAAATCTCCAGTTAATATCTTTGTAAGATATTCTTGCACACAAAGTTGTCCTTAAACATGTCTTGGTGCTCTTCTCTATCGCAATGCTAATCCATATTGGAAAGGCATGATACATTTGGAGGAATACAGAGAGCCGGGATTGAGTACAATTGTTGGACTTTAGGTGTTTGTGTTGGCAACTCTGTACACAATCCCACAGGTCTAGGATCATCCCTTGGTCAACCTGCAGTGTTATACCTATTAAATGTCATTAACCATAGACTAAGATAGTTAAAGATACATCCTTAACTACAATCTACGAAAATTAGTGTGTGTTCTATCATCATAACAATTGCTTGTTTAAGCATTTATCTTGTCAGGTAAGATATAGTTGTTGGTCTGTTATAAACTCAAAAATTATGACAATGATGTATGTCTTAAACATCATATACCAAGCGTGTTTTCTTTCATAATAGGAAAGCCACAACAATAATTTTCATCATAGCCAGACAGTATCCAAATTTCAACCAACTAAACTGTTTGAAGGAGTTTGCACTGCATTTTGTTTGATTCTATTTTCCAATATTAATCTTTCTACAGCCTTTGGCATCTTCCTTTATTTTGTTTCAAACGACTAATACATATTCCATTGTTTCTAGTACTAAAACAGTTCTTCACTGCATGTCATTGTGTTACATTACTACTCATAGTTGCAAATTCTGATTTACAATGTTGTTTATGTGTGTTTATGTGCATTCACACACACCATTAGTTGCATGCCTCAGCTAAAACCGTAGATTAACTTTAATCAAACTAGATTCCCAAATCCAAATTCTTATTGTTTGGGTTAACTGCAAATAACGGATTTGATATGACATTTATTTTCTAAAAGATTACATTACTACAATGACTGCCAGAAAGTAGGTGGAAAGACAAAATTGACATCTATGACAAAATAAAGGAATCCTGTTAATTATGCAATGGGTCACTTCCTCTAGATATTTTCTTTCGATGGGTCCCTAAAAGTGACAACCAAAGGATATTGTTCGCTCCTGCATTTTTGAAGGAGTCGATTCAACTCGATTGTATGAGTCAGCAAATTGACAATTAAAAAGTTATTCATGATATCCAAAACTTACTGAGACATAAATTTATTTAAAAGGTGAACTGTGGCACTCAAGATATATTGAATTTGTGCAGTTTTTCCTTATTAGACTTATTAAAATGCTACCTGAAAAAAACTTAAGCAACTAGAGTATATTTTTTAAAACATTACAAGGAAGGTTAATTTCTTTCAAGAGATTCAAAATTTGGAATGAATCACCTTGCTATGTACTTTTGAGTACTGAGACTGTTAGAAGGGATTTAAAACCAGGGCAACACACGATATGAGCATGCATCATAACTTGCCAGTATGGGGATCTGTTATAATTAAATGATGAGCCAGACAAAACCAAAAATTATTTATGGCTTTAAGTGCTTGTTCATAGAGTTTCTACCCCCATTTGCTACTTTGAGAATTGGGTTGAGTACATGGAGTGAAAATGGTATGAATAGAGGTTAGAAGGAAAGGACATGAGAAGGGTACATGAATGTGGTAGGGAGAGGTTAGAAGGAAAGGACATGAGAAGGGTACATGAATGTGGTAGGGAGGAGTCATATAACACTCTCAGTAGCAAGATAGGTAGTAGTGGTTTCAACAGTGGACGATGAAGAAGGGGCCCTATCTCAATGTTCATGTTGTTTGTCTTAGATTTATTTCATTTTTTCAGCTATGGCATCCAGATTGACTTGGCATTTATGGCTTACATCCACTTGCACTTTTTAACAGGGTTATATTGCTGCCAGTGATTTTGGCAAGGTGCTACTTGAGATGGTTCACACTCCCACTTATTGATCTAGTGCAGAAATTGCATTGGACCTTTCCCCCACCAAGGTCCTTGTAATATGCCCAATACAAATCGTTGTGCTTCACCATTTTGAAATGTCTTAAGAAGATGAAATCTAGTTTTTAGGTCTATGCCACTAGTTTATGAGAAATTTGAAATAACAATATGCCTTCACTGTTTGTAGCATAAAATAGCCAGAAAAAAGGTGAATATACTTCAATATACCCCACCAATAATGTGTTCCAACTTCCAGGGCTCCTCTGATGTTGAATCTATTTTCCAATGTGCACCCTTTGCAAAAAAATGGCACCTGCGCGAAGTTATGATTTGAAAATTCAGCTGCCTCTGTACTCCCAAGCGACTTTTTGGTCTCTAAAGGCTTGAATTTTTTAAGAAAGACAAGTTTTGTTAGTCCATGCCCTTTGACAGCTGAAAACCTCCACTCACAGCCCAAAAAACAGACAAATCGATGAAGAATGAAGTTTTTTTTTTCAATTTTACTTTTCTATGGATGCCAGCTGAGTCAGTAGTATGAACATACCGAGTTTGCGGAATCTCATCAAGTATGACCAAAAGTCTCAACTTCAACGCGCCAAACTGATGAGCTTTACACTGCTCTTGAGTGGCATGCTTAAAGGAATTTATGAAAAAATGTTGATAACTTTCAGTGAATGGAAAGGCACAAGAAAAGGATGGATGAAAGAATTTGCAATGCACAAAGTATCTGAGGGATAAAAGCTAATAGAACTTAAATCATGTACCAATTCTCTTCTAAACAAGAATTTCTTTATTGTGTGTAGTATAACGAAATCTAATGAGTACTTGTATTTACTATTGGTAGATGCTACTGTAAAGGTTGAAGGTTGCATGAATCAAGATGTCATACTCATGAGAAATTGGTCGTGCAAAAAAGTTTTAAGAACAAGCTACGCTGTTTGGTTATTTTATTTGAATAGCATTTTATTTGAATTGGTTTGTGATATTCAAATTGGGTTTGATGTTTTATTTTGGATTCTTTTGTGTTTAATAGATTTCCCAAGAGACAAACAAGGTATCAAAATGTATGTATTCTAGCATTTAGACATGTATATTGTATCTTGTAGCCATGGACCTTTTCCAAGGAAATGTACTTGCGGAAAACCCTCCAAGTACTTCCCCATGTTCCATGGATGGTAAGCAGGGTAAACTGTTGGCCCTGATTATGGGGCCTCGCCCGGGGGGAATTAAGCGAGTCAAACCCGTTACCAAAAACAAGCATGATAAACTCACATCTGGTTCTAGACAAAAGAAGTAAACCAACTGAAGATTGTTGAAAGACGAAACTGCTAGTGTTAATTTAGACAAAAAAAGTCCTTAATTGGCTTTATCTTTGGTGGTTCTGAAGGCCTAGTTGTCTACAGAGCAGATGAAGGTGGCCATGTCCATATTGAGAACTGCTATGTTAGTAGCAACAAGGGAAACCATTGTTTGAAAATTCTGCCGGAGAGTATTCAATTTACTTGTCATTTTCTCATGGTCTTCTAAATTGGCCGCTTCCACATACCTGGTGGCTCTGTCTGAAATGACAAGGGCTATTTCCGTTGGTGCATTTAGGATGCTTTACTGAAATCCCAGGTTAGTCTTAACTGGTGAAATCCAAACCTAACTAGCTTCTACTTTATCTTGAGTTAAGGTTGGCCAATAGGGTGAAGATGTTCCTTCTGAGTGTAGTTGACCTAGTGCTGTCTTTGAGGTCTTCAATTTCATTTAAGACTGACTTGGTTTAAAAGTCTGTATTAAACTCAACCAAACTTCTCTTCTACTGTCTTCCTTATATTGTTTAGGAATAGCTAGATTTGCTTATGTGAGCACCATCTTCTCGAGATGTCTTTGGATATGTTCCAGCTTGGTTGCATTCAATCATAGTCTCTTTTAAGTTTTTCTTTCTTAAGCTCTCTTCTAGTGAACCTTCCAGGAGGAAGTCTTTACCAGGCCTTCTGGATTTCATGGGGAGGGGGGAAGAGACAAAAAGTTGTCATATTTGGTTCACTATTCAACCGCTTGCTTCAGTAGACATACCTCTGTTCAATAGAGGCTCTCGAAATCTGCTCTTGAGCTTCAAGTTCCCTCCACACATCGAATGGAAGATATGTGGTAGTGTTGTCGCTATCATTCCAGTGATCAAATAAGTGAATAATGGGTGAATTCAACAAGGCTGTAGTGTATGGTACTGGAACTAGTTGAAATGATGTGTACTCATACAAACCCACCACAAAATAATAAACACCCCGCAAGAAGCAATTGCAAGATTGGCTATAGAATGCGGTTAAGCAGTGAACCAACAATACACTCAACCAATTCCAACACTCGAGTAATCATTTAAACCAGTGAACAGAGCTAGGATGACAATGTAGCTCTGTTATAGTAGTTCTCATGGTTTACATAAAATGTGGGAACAGATTAAAACCAAAATTACAGCAAGTATACATAGCCATTAACACCATGAAACAACATAGATTTTTTCACACTGGAAATCTAAATGGAAAAACCAGGTTCTAGAGGATTTTCATTAAGAGGAATTGATTAGAAAAAGGGTGAGCTATGCATAGAAAACCTTATGCATTGTTACTCACTAGCAGAAACAAATTTATAGGTGGATTGAAATCAACAACAAACTTTGTTCATGCGTGGCCAAGCACTATGTCTCCTTTGTCCTACGATCTTTGAGCTGACTGCCTCTTTGAGCTCTCCCCTGTAGGGACACCCTTCTTCATTTCCTCTTAGCCTCCACTCTCTTTTCTTCCATTCAATGCCCTTCTTCTCGACAACCTTCCCTTGAAAGGCCAACCATCACAATGGTTCATTTCAACTTCCAAGTGAATTTTTGGACATTTACTTAACTTTTTCAAACAGACAACTAAATGCTTATTACAAAGTTTACAAAGAGATTTTGGCGAGGATCCAATTTGGATCACATTATCTTCATGAGGCTAAGTACCATGCATGGTTATATTTGAATCTAGTGATGGCCTAAGCTTCCTCAATCACCTCCTTGATAAAGTAAATTTTGCTAATATCTCGCAGCTTCAAATCAATGCAATGTGAAACACACGGAGTCCAAAACAATATGGGGTGGCTGTTTCCAACAACATTTGCTTACTACCAAACATTGTTTTAAAACTTGGAATTGGACTCGGAATCGACTGAGGGTCAGATCGGACTCGGATTAGAATCAGATTGAAATCGGTTGATGACTTGGTTTATGAACTGGTTTACTAAAAGGTACATCAAATATTAAAATTTTAATATTTTTTATTTATAAAATTGAGTGTTTGAACTGGTGGAACCAATTGGTCAAATCAGTCAAACCGGCCAAATTGGTTGAACCAGTCTATCAAACTGGTTGAATTGGTCCATTGAACTGGTTGAATTGGTTCACAACCTGGTTCAGTGTACCCAAGGGGTGAACCGAATGATCCAACTGGTTTTGGTTCCAGTTTGGCAGTTTTTAAAACACTGCTACCACATAACTAGCAACATTGTGTGTTATGACTAGCACAACATGCTCCACAACTATCTCCCAAATGAACTCATTCAACAAGTCACATAACAATGTGCCATATTTAACATTAACAAATTCATCCACATATTTCATAAACATTGGCCCCCTTGGCATAAGAAACTAAGAAATTTAAGAGGGTCATGCCCTTCACATCCATTGAATCAGTAGACATAATAATGCAATTGGTGGTTTCCCTTGATTTTTTCAATTCCTTCAATCTAGTCATGAAATCCTTATTTTTTTCACTTCAAATGATTGGCCTTCTCAAGTCATCAGAAGTAGGGACCTTATATCCAGGTTCAGTTACAACATCAATAACAAACATTACATGGTAGAATGGATTATTTCTAGCAATGCTAAAGGGTATTCGATCCCACAATGAAATCCTATGCACTTCTACCTTCCTCCTTTTTTTTTAATAATCAAACGGATTGTAGGTTGTGTCCCAGGTTATGTTCTTGGAACAAAGCACAATAATGTGGTACCTATAGAAGGTGAAGTAGTTGAGCCCATTTCACTTCCCATCCCCTTGGATGTAATTGTAGGTGTAGGTGATCCAAAATGGATCGTTATGCAAGTTGCCATCTACTTTGGTACTTTATAGGTGGAAGATTGGAGATATTGGCTTGTAGGGCCCATTTTAAGGGCAGGTCCCATTTTGGTGATTTGAGGTCTAGAAACTTCTGAAGCCTGTTTGAGGCCTTAAATGGCCATTTTTGGGGTTAAAACTTTGCTAACAAAGTTCTCAACATATCTATGCTATTCTACACATATAGAGCTTTCCAATGATGTGAAAATCACCTCAGTTGGAGTTCATATGAGGAAGTTATGCCTCCCGCAAGTTGACCTATCTTGTTGACCACCATGATATCAAGTGCATGCAATGTCAGCTTCCATTACTCACACATGTGGAACTAGTCATGCGCGGACTTTCAAGAATATTTTAGAGCGTCCAAAATCCTAACCCTAATCAGGAGTTGAGGCATGCAAAAAAACCCCTAACCCTAACCCTAGATGGCTATTAGGCCATGTTAAATATTGGGCCGCTAGGATAGGAAGGGGTTCCATTCTTATTGTATTGTTTATTGTTCCATAGTTGAGCAGAGCATCCAGGAGTGGGATATTGAAGAAAAACAAAGGAAGTAGAAGATCTTGTAGCAGCCATACTGGCCATAGTGTCCATGGCAACTCCATAGTGAGTGCACTTTCTTTGTATTTGCATTTTATATCTGAGAAGAAAAGAGCAAGGCATAGGCCTCACCTTCTAGCTAGTTTTTTACAGTCTCGGGTTTTCGCAGGGTACATCTTGTGTTCATTCAAATTGTGTGGATGGTGTGTTATTTGCTTAGCTTCTTTCATTTTAGTTTCAGTTTATTTCAGTATTTTGTGCACTGAGATAGTAATATTAAATATGGAATCTAAAGTAAAACACTGCATAATTGTTAATAATAGACTTCAAAATATTGTAAGAACTGTTGTGACAAACTGTTTACAGATTGGTAGGTATCCTTGCTACTCTGCCTACTGGAAGATCAAACAATAGAGGTTGTTTTCCTTCTTCCTAGCTTTTCCAATAGTTGTGAAGGCTTGTTGTTAAACTTCTGGGGTGACATTTCAACAGAGCTCAACAACTTTGCCTGGGATTCTTGTAAGGTGGCATTAAATACGGAAAATCCTTCTGCCCAGAACCTTTGGGAAAAACCTTCGTTATACCTTGCCATGCTGTCCTTCAACAACCTCCCTATATACCCAAAACATGTACAATTCCTTTGTATGTTAGAGGAAGATGAATTCAACCTAGGGAAAAAATATCATGGTTTGTCTATGAAAAAACAGGCCTTGAAATTTAATGATATTCTAAGACAACGGAAGTAATATTATTGGAGAAATCTCTTGCGATAAAAGTTAAAACCCATAGACCCTAAACCAGAAAACCCCTATTCTTGTTGTAGAAATCTGCAAAAAAAGATCAAAACATACCTGGGATATGCTTGTTCGGTATATTAAACTTTGAAAAAGTGGATAAAGATTGGTGCCCAATCCAAAATAGATTCATTGCCATGGATAACACCATGTTTCCCCTCTAACAACATGCTGGAACAAAGTTCTAAGAGATGAAATCACAATCAGCGAGTGGATATGAGAAAAATTACCCCCAAAATTGCACTATATGGGAAAAAGTGTTGTCCAAAATCTGATATTTTAGAAAAAAATAGTGAATGACTGGCATGACTCGCGAGCTTTTGAATAACTCACGAGTTTTTCAGAAAATGGCATATTTTCATCCCGATTTCTTGTTTCATGAAAGGCTCTGTCAATCAGTCAGCAACTCCTGCAACATTGGTTCAAATGTAAGTCTTTTCCAAGGAGTTAACCATGGGCTACTTCCCAAAAGGTTCTTAGGCTATATTATAAAATTTCTATCTGGTATCAACTTATTGCCCAATGCTACTGTGCCATATAGACCATCAACCCTGGTATCAACTTATTGCCCAATGCTACTGTGCCATATAGACCATCAACCCTGAAACAAGAAGACAAAGGCATTTTTTTTGGAAGTTGCATTGAGAAACATGCCTGGACATTAGTGGCCATACCTCATAAGACGGACTTCCTTCGTCTTAGGTGCCAAGTCTGAGAAGTATCTATTCTACATTTTTTCCTAGGACTTGCACCCAGTGTCATCCCTTTTTGAGATGCCCTTTGGGTGGGGCAGACCACAGCGAGAAGTGGAACCCTAGTGGATGGCTTAATACTTTGTGAACCTCACCAGTAAACCATGGCACTGTTGGTTGAAAGGCATATTCATTCATTTCTGGTGTTATTGCAGCATATGCTGTCTTATACCTGTGCAATTGTTGATGTTTTACAGGTGTTTCTATCCTTTGAAAATCTCCTTTTATAGTCAGAAAGTGATCTTGTCTCCTTTCTTCCATTTCTTTCTGTTCTTTTTAAAGTCTAGAGAACTTTGATGGTTGGTTCTTCTGCTTCATAACAGTACAGCCATTAAGGAGAGGCTGCATCCTACTGGCTCTACAAATTGATGTTGCATGGTTTACCTTTCACGAGATCACATTTCGTTTGTGTTTATAATTGCCGAAAATTCTTATTGTGCATGGTTTCTGGTGTTGTAAACCTGGTATTATGGTATTAAATGGGTCCCACAAGAGTAGCAGATATTTGCCATAGAAATGGAGCAGCAAATGTGGTTTCATTGTAGGCATATAGTCTAGAAATCATTGGATGTTTTTGAAAAAGAATGGATTCTACAATTATTAGTTAAACAAACTTGTATTTTATGTTCCTTAACATTGTCCTTTATCCTCTATTTCTTTTAGTCCGTCCTTGTCATTTCTTCGGATTTTTATACATAAGAAAGCTGTGTAAGAGCACATGTAACTTGTTAGTATAGAAGATGATATCAGAATATCTGGCAGAAGGATTTGAGAAGCATGATGTGTCGATAGTGTTAGAATAACTCAAACCATAAATTGTTAGAAGCTCTTTATAATAAACTTGAGATTCATTCATATAGCTCCTTCATTGTTGTTATTCAGGTATTCTATCTCCATGTTTCTTTCATTGGTAACTGCATAGACTTTAATCTTTTTTTTTTTTAAATTTACACCTGAATTTGTAGTTGACACCAATTTTTTTAACATAACTATGAAAATACTCACATTCTACAATGAGCTGTTTGCCTGAGACTCCTCCATAGTGATGAGACAGATAGCATAAATGTGTCATCATTGTTACTTGAACTCCAATTCTGGTTTGTGATCATTGCATTTTTTCCCCAAAACTTGATTTTGCTTGTAAATATTTTTTTTGTTGGCTGTTTCAGACATGCCTTAGTTCTTTAGTACTCTTGCATGGCTCTAAAATTCATGTAGGAAGCTTGTTATGATTGAATGATTAAGAGTTTGGGGGTAAATGTGCCCTTCTGTTCAATTCAAAGCGAATTCAGAGATCAATCATGTGCTCCATTAGGCAGAAAATCATCATATTGGCTGAAGTAAATCCAGATACTCAATGAAATTCATTGACCTTTCAAATTACTTTTAAACTGGCTTAAAGAATTCTCCAAATGTAAAAAGGAGCAGATTGATTCTGATGTGCCTCTGAAAGTGTAAAACAGTTGCTCATTGTTGTCACTACCGCAAAAATGCCCAAAAAATCTCTAAAAGCATGGGAAAAACACGTGGCTACAATTATGGTGTGAGCAGTGAATATATATTTTTTTCTCTCTTGTTTGTGTCTTCATTTTTGGGGCCTGTGTCCTACCTATATTACACCTCATGAAATATTTCTTACGCAATTCTGCTTGTTTTCAAGGCATTTCTCAGTAGATGTATAGAAACATGTAAGAATTAGAAATAGTTGGGAATTTTTTCAGCACTGTCCAAAATTTGGTAAGAAATGCTCAAGAAGCATTTCAGAAGTGATTCACCAGGTCTTAAAATTACGAGGAGTGTGCCCAGAAACATGTTTTCGAAGATTTTTTATCCCTTTCACATCTGTTATCTAAAAATTATGAGGAACATGTTCAGAGATGTGTTTCTGAAGCATTTTAATAGTGAAGTTATATTTCTGGTAAATTGGGGTGGAGTTAGGGTTTGCAAAGGCAACATTAACTAGCACATTAAATCTATGATGGAAGATTAACTTTTGTAAGGAAGAAAGAAAATGTTTGCAACTTATCTCTAGACTCTAAACACCCAATTAGCTGTAAAGGTGTCTGGTTGACGATGAAGTTCCAGGCTTGGTTAAACCTATTTCCCGATTTTCTCTATGTCACCTATAGCTGTATGGACGGCAACAGTGCTATTGCTAGAATGCAATTTAATGTGCACTCGAGTTTACCTGTTTCCTTTCTTTTCATGTTTTAAGACCATAGGCCTTTGCTGTCTTTCTTCTACTTGTTCTCTCATCCAAGATCTGTGGGGGGAGTGCCGGAATAGGATGATGAAAAATGCCACGAGACTCCTATCTGGGACACTGAAGAGCTCCATGGTGTTGGGATTTTAATCAGATTACATCCTTAGGCCCAGGTAGTTTGTAGGCGATTCTATTGTGTTTGATATAGATGGATGGGTCTCTTGACCAGTCACAGTTATATAGCTTATAATTCTTTTCTATTGGTCAGCTATTTTTCCACTTCACAGCTTTACCAGAATTTTGTTGTATGTCATTCTATATTATATTGTTGTTAGATTGGAGATGATCTAGATAATCATCCTAGATAATCATCCTGTGATATCTTGAAGCTAAAATAACATCTAGTCCCTTTGACTACTGCCTGTGTAAACAATCGCATAATTTCTTCTGTTTTTTAAAATAAATTTCTTCTTCATTAATCTTTAATACAGTTCATATATCACAAACATGATTTGAAGCTCTTGTGTGATGTTTACTTTGGCTTGATGCTATTCAGATTCATAGTTGAATCCAAACTAGTATAATTTAGTGAGTGAAGTTTCTAATGTCTTGGTTGATCTACTAGATTCATTTCATGAAGCAAGTGAACATGTTCTTAATGTGCAGGCGCTTTGGGACTTGGCCAGTTGGCATGTTTACTCACAACAAAAACAACGTGGTTCTGGAAGGCCCGGTTTGTAACTCAACAAGAGTGATTGGGTGGCAGACAAATGAAACGAGCAAGAGACTTTGCAGATTTCATGTTAATAACTCAGGGTTTGCCTTCAATAGCACTATACTTTGGGACCCACAAAAATGGGGGCGACCTACTTCAGAACTTATCCGGCAATTAGATACTGACAAAGAAGGATTGCAGGTCAGTCATGCCGTTCTTTTTTATGTCACTCTATGGGATAGTCTCCTTTATCATCTAACTTTCCACACTATAGGTGCATAAGCAGAAATGTGGGTGGAATAATATTGTTTCTGCATGCTTTGCTTCCCAATGTGCAATCCAAACCCTGGGCTGGATTTTGGTTCTCGTTCCATTTGCTTTCCCACAGTTCTCTAGGGTTTTGGAGTATCATACAAACTGAAATCCTTTAACAAAATTTTGATGGAATGAACTGTTGAACTATTCTTTGCAGGATACAAAATTCATTGAGCAACTAGTTGCAGATGAGAGAGAGATGGAGGGGTTGGCACATGGTTGTTCAAAAGCCATGGTTTGGCATTTACATTTGGAGGCTTCAATGATTACATATCCTTCAAGATGGACTGTTGAGAATAATTTGGAGGCTATTGTTCCTTTGAAGAAGCACAAGTAGATTCCATTCATTTGATTATTGAGCTTTCTCAAACCTATCCTGAAGGGTAGGTTAATTTTTTCCAGTTTTGTCGTTGTCATTTCAGTTTGAATTTGATTATTACTGTGTCATAGCAAGTATGAGCCATATCTTTTCAAGACGTGAATAACTGTCTATTCTCACTGATACCCTTTTTCTGTTTTGCTTACAGGCCTTCAGGATGGGCTGTATGAAACAGATCGTTGGTCTCTCATTTGATGGTCAGAGTCTGCTATACAAGAGAATCAAGATCACTGATTACCTTAACATTCTTGATTTGATGATTGTGTGATTCTGAGAGGAGGTGCAGGACAATGCCTTTGGAGCCAGATTTATTTGTATCATGTATATTAACTGTAGTATATTTTCTCTGATTTAGTATGCTTTAGTACATGTGAGCTTATATTGGCTTGCTGAATGAAATTCTGGCGCAGCGAATTAGGGGGGTATCTATTTGCCTTTGCAAATTTGCTGAAGTTTTTCCAGTGGTAGGCTCGCTGTATTTAAGATGGATGGAGACAAGGTTCTCTCTTTTGAGCAGCATCCATAAATTGGAAATCTATATTATATGCCTTTTCCATATTATCTTTCCCCATTTTTGGGAGAATGAAGATTCAGGTGGTGACTTGTTGATTAATTTTATATATGCTTTTGTTGGAGAGCCTTTAAACACCAGTGGCAAAGAGCAACAAAGGTCAATTTTTTTTCCTGTAGCTGCTAAAAGAAATATATTGCTATATGCTTTTTTGTTTGGAAAGTTATATGTAGACTGGCTGCTGAAATCACATGAAACAAGGCAGAATATGGTGCATAGAATATGAAAAGAAAAGATAGCCATCTGTTCCTCTAACAACAAGAGAGAAACAATCACCATGTAGTGATTGATAAACAAACCCTCCGTTCAAATTTAGGATAGTTCCCAGTGGAGACGTGCATATTTAGACTAATAAATGAATGTGTAACATGAACAGGCAATTTAAGAGTCCTTACATTTGGAAGATCTTAATACTTTCGTCTGTTAAAAAGCTGGCATCCATGCATTTTTCATTTTGGCCGCAGAAGCCACTCTACCAGGCCTTGAGGACTTCCAAAGAAAAATCAAGATTGACGAGAGTTGTGAGAATTGGATTCCACAGATTAAAGATACATTGCAAGTCAGTAACATTTATAGGACTTCATTTACATTTGCAGTTTGGATGTAAGACCATCCTACAATAGTGAAGTTTGATGACTCTGAATACTGACTGATCAAGCTGCATCTTGCTTTATATATCACACTGTAACGACTACCCACCAAATGCATCATATAATGTCCGTATAAGTATATTTCAAGACATGAAGATTTAAGAGGGGCAGCACGGAATATTGAAACCAAGGGCTGGCAAGCATCCATACTTAAAATCAGAAATTAGACACCTGAGAGACATTTTGAAGTACTTAAGTGATAATAATTCTGGTTATAAAGCTTCATTGATATATGGAAAGACAAATCATACAAAATAATAATAATATTTTTTGAGATGGCAAAGCAAAGGGATCAAACTTAACTCCACGCTTATTAGGCACCCATGCTGTCACTGCGGCTTGGGACTTTTGCATGGGTCACTTCAGCTTTTCAATCATCACAGTCTAGCCGATTTCACTCGTAGTGGTCCTAGTAACCTGATGAACTCTCCAAATCACTGACCTCCTCAAAAGGATCCAACAAAGTCGTACGATTCTGGGTGGGTGTTGAACAGTAAAACCTAATGAGATCAAATTCACAAGTGAGAGCCTACAAAAATATAAGGATCAGAAAAAGTATTATGCATGTTAGGCACATTGGACATTCACCCAGAGATCAGAAGCCTCTCCTTGGTTCAACAACTGTGTTAAGGAGAGCTACCTCATAACGCTTTTAATCCCCACCACACTTGGAGGTGAGGAAATAAAATGATCATGGTGGCCCCACTCTTTGCTAGTATTCTAGATAGGAAAGATGAACAGAAAGTTGGCCTGCCCTAGGTTGTTTCTTTGGGTATTTCTTAGGCCATTGCTTATTTGGGTTTACTTATATTAGAGTAAGGCTTCCTTTCTTGCTGGAATTGTAATCAAACAGTTCTTCTGGAGCAAAAGGGAGCTGAATGATGGTGCACAAGGGTGATAATTTCATTGCCTTTTGGTTTTCTTTTAGGTTCACTCCATTAATTTGTTTGAGATGGTAGAATATCTGACTGTACATTCTTTCATGGCTTGGTGATTGATCTTTCCTTGTTTTGAAGTTGCTTTGATACATACCTATTCCATGTGCTATTTGTTCAAGTTTTTTGAATTTACTCCAATACTTTCCTGAGTAATACACATGACATAGCCCTGCTAGGTAAACTACAGAATCCAATCAGTCTCAAATTGCTTTCTAGATCTGTGGTGCTTTTGTTATTCTTTATCAGCCCAGGCCTTTTGGAGTTCACATGGTCCTGTCTAGTATACCGAGCAAGCTTATGCTTACTAAAATGCCTACTCTACTCTATACAGTTCGTTTTGATAAATCATCATAAAACAAGTGCACATAACCATGGGACCAATACTTTTAATCATAAGTTTTGAAAAACAAGAAATGCACTTCTCAAAATATGGTTCATGCTGAACACATTTAAATATGTACTGCAAATTGTGTAAAGGACTCATTTCCACTGGAGCAATTGATTTCGTCCATATGAATATCCTCCACAAGCCAAGATAAGATATGTAAATAGGTCACAGGGTTTACTGTTATTGCTCAAGTTTGTCCCAAGACATAATGCATCCAATCATATTAATTGCAGGTTGGCTAGTAGGTTGTGCAACGCCTTAAATAATGTTATGATTATTAATTGTATGTTGACACATTGTTTCAAATTGTATCACGTATAGGATGGCTGGTAGGTTGTGCACTGCCTCAATTATTATAATCTTTAATTGTATATCAGTTGGGTCTGTATTCTTGCCAATTTGTGTAAGGGATAAATTTAAATATTATTAGTCTCCCCATCATTTCTATAAATAGGTAGTTAGGTAGTCATTTGGACATATAGCGACAATAGGCTTTTAAAATTCATTTAGAGAAGAGTATTTGGGAAAGTAATGTGTTTCTCCGATTATTGTAGTGAATTATTGGAAATATTCATTATCGTTGTCTGCCATACCTTTTGCTTGGTTTTCTTGGTTTAATATTGTTGGGGCACATGCAAGCCTAACCTTGGGTCTAGTCTCAAAAAGGCTATATACGATAACATAGGAGACATAGACTATGATTAAATAAACAGGCTCCATTTCCTTTAAACTTCTTTGATTGGTTCTTACCAAACCAAGGGCTCTTTTCTAACTTGAAGGGGAGAGGTTATTCTATCTTGTACACCTTCAATTATCACTTTATAGAAGTTCCATTTGATGCAAAATGTTCTTTCTAGTTCCTACTATGCAAAGAGGACAGTTACCAACAATGTTAACTATGTCAGTGCCTACCAACTCATACATTGGGAACACTAAAAGAACCATTAACATTCTCATGCTTTAGATGAAGATTTCAATTCCTTTAGTTCCATATCTCTTCAATGTACACTCTTCACATTCTCTTTACACATTTGAAAGTCAACCATTAACATTCTCATGCTTTAGATGAAGATTTCAATTCCTTTAGTTCCATATCTCTTCAATGTACACTCTTCACATTCTCTTTGCACATTTGAAAGTCAACCATGTCAGTGCCTACCAACTCATACATTGGGAACACTAAAAGAACCATTAACATTCTCATGCTTTAGATGAAGATTTCAATTCCTTTAATTCCATATCTCTTCAATGTACTCTTCACATTCTCTTTGCACATTTGAAAGTCAGAAGCATAAAAAAGCCAATATTTAAAATATATAAAGGTATCTAAAATATAAATGACTCAATTTTCCTATCAATTCCTTTACTCATATTATGTATTCTAGTGGAATCAAAGAATAATCATATAATATCTTGACACTATTAAGTTAGTAAGAACTTTTAATCTCATACAAGCTCAAAGATACGTTAAAATAAACAATCAAATACACATACAAAACTACTTCAGAATAAAAGTTTCTACTTTTGTGCAAAAAACGTAATTACAATGAGAATTGCCTTGTATCCATTTGCACTATGTACACCATTTTACTAACTTGAATACTTCTCTAATATTTCTCTTATGATAACAGTATATGACTAGATGGAAGCAAAATATAAAAGGTAGCTTATCTGCTCAACTAGCCCAAATCCATGATCTAGAATCAAGACTAGTAGCAAAAGTAGATAATTATTTCATTTCTATTAAAAGTAATACATAACAACTACAAAAGAAGCATAGTGAACCTATAACATGAGCTAATATTGTATAATATTGTAACTAGATACACAAGCAAAACAACACACTTCTAGACTATAATCAACATGCTAAACCACCACACTCTCATGTCTTTGGATTTTAAATCATCCTTTGATGGGATTGTTTATGTAACGTACCCAACCTCCCACTGAATAACATTACAAGTGGAATACACATTAAATCATAATATTTCCTACTTAATAATTTCCTATATTTTACTAGCTACAAATCACACACATATTTAATCATATCACTGATACCATGTTCTAATTGCATCTAACAACATAAACAAAACCATGAATGCAATTGTTCAAGCAACGACAAAATATTCAACATTCATATAAAACATTTACACAACGGAATAACATAAGAACATAACATAAACACTTACATGTTAATAATTAACCAAGTGGTTGCATACGAATGATGAACTTCCCAGCCATAGGTGCTGCTGTTCATTTCCTTTCAACAACAGACCATCCCTGAGCTGAGGCTATGAATCCACAAGGAAATCCAACCCTTCTGGCTATCCACTCTCCACACACAACAACCCCAAAACCTAAGTTCCAAATATGTTTCCCACAACCTGCACAACCTAAGGAATTGAATCCTCCTTCACTACACACAGTCCCTAAGGCCTTCCCACTTCCCTCTAGAGCTCTAGTGCATTTGGTTGACCAAAAATCCTCCCAGCTATTTCAAGAGTGCTCATAACAACCTTCACAAGGCTCTTGAGCCATTTTATCCACAAAAAAATGCTTTACAAGCCCACAACCCGATTTACAGGCACAG
>CBVK0100142511.1:0-13966 GCA_900067695.1 Picea abies | reverse complement strand
CGGCTGCTCAGATTTTTTCTTCGGGTTATTTTTCTTAGGTTTTTTCCCCAAGTTGATTTGTTGACGATCTTCCTCCACATATCCCTATGATTATTAATCTTGATATTCCAAAGATTTAAATATATTATTGGAGGTAATAGATGAGTGATATTGAGATCTATGATCAGGCTGAGCCCCCCTGGGCTGCTTCTTTTTATCCTTTCTTGAAATTTGTTTGAATTATTGATCTGTATTATTCGACAATGGCTGAGATTATTTATCATTGGGGAAAATTTTGGTGAAGTGCCCATATTCATGAAATTTTGTACATTTGAATGGAACCTTCCCATAGTCAAGGTCCTGAAGATGACTCCAACCCTCCACATTGAGCTGAATTGCCTCTGGAAATCCATTTGAAAATTCCATGTCCACAGATATTCTGGCACATGTGTATATATTTCCCTTTGGCTCATAATGGGTTATAAATAGACCCAATTTATTTCTAATGGCTTTGAAGGTGATGTCACCCCATAAAATAAGGGGGAGGCACGAAAGATGAATCCATACAGGAGCAGAAGAGATCTCCATATTAGGGTTAAAGTCGAGGGTCCAATAGGAAAGAAAAATTCCCCTCGAACCCAATAAGTAAGGGCCATATTTGAAGATATGGTCCTGATATTCAATGGTTTTAAAGATAAAAGAACAAAATCCTTTCTCGTAATAAAAATCCAAGGGATCTTGATCATGAAAATTCTTGGAAATCCAATCTAGAACAAACCTAGTATTGGGCCAAAGGCCTAAAAACTTACCAACTAAACCTCGCTCTATCAGTATGGTAGAGTTCTGATGTGCTACACAATTCCCCAATAAGTCCAGACTTGGGATGGAATTAGCTCATTTGGAACACTTGTCTACATCAGTGGAAGGAGAAGGATTTCCCATGATGCTTTAGAGAACTTCCAAATCACAAGCAACGAAAATAGGGACCTTAACCATTAGAGAACCGCTACCAACACATCTCCAAAATCAATACCAAAGGGAAAGGGAGATGAACAAACGATGACTATGGTATCTAAGCATCTCACAAAGGCAAGGGAAATGAGAAAATGATGGTTGAAGTTTCCAGAGGTGAGATCAACCAAACCCAAGTTGACTACTGTGGATTTTAGAGGTGATATCAACTAATATAGAACCATAACCTGGGGCTAGGGAAAACCCTAGCCGCAACGAAATATGCCCACGCTATAGCTATTCATTCTCTCTGAATGTTTCTCCTTGTATCAATTTTGTGAATCCAAATCCAGGGAATCAAGATGTTGGTCCAACCAATCCATTCCAATTAAGATATCATAAGATCTCAATGGAATGATATTTTGGTCAACAATTTTGTTGACTCCATTCAAATCTATTGGACAACTTCTGAAAACATCATTGATCCTTCTTTTGTCTCCAGTGGCTAGTTGAACCAAACATGATCTTTCAAGATTAATCTTTTTCAAATGAAATAAATCCACTAATTTAGGGTCAATGTAGCTATGGCTTTCTCCTGAATAAATTAAAATAGCAACATGATGATTTTTAATCTTACCTTCCACCTCCATCATGTGAGATTGTTGTTCTACCTATCGATCTTCCAATCCTGCATATATTCTTTTAATATTTCTACTCACATATTCAATTGTAGTGGCTTCTTGAAGGTTCTGAGCATTCCTCATTTTTTTCTTCTTTATGAGGGAAATCTCTATAAAAATTCTCTCCTTTACATCCCCAACATTTTATCAGTAGCATTGGTATTTTTCCTGAATATTATGCCATCTTTGACTCACTTTGAGTTACCTTGCTTTGATGATATGCACTAGGATTGCTTCTAAAATATGGACTAGGTTTGAAACCTATCATTCTTTGTTCCAATTTTTCCTTGTTCTTGTCCTTCCAATACTTATGGAATGTTTCTCTACCATTACTCTGCTCATACAAGTACTTATCATTCTTTGTGGTCTCTTCCAAAGTCGTTGGCTCATCAAATTGGATTTTCTCCTTGTAAAATGATGGAAGTCCACTCAAGAATCTCTGGATTTTTACTTCTCATCTTTGATAAATAAAAAAACCACATATCTTAACAACTCCAATAGCTTCCTCTCATACTCATCCATAGTCATATTTCCTAGCTTGAGTTTGAAGAACTCTTGCATATTTTTGTCATAGTAATGCTCTGAAAGATAATGTTGCTAGAAATATTTCTTGAACTTCTTCCAAGTGATATTATTTTCATTGATGTGTTTGACTTGCTTCAGTGGATCCCACCACATATAAGCCTTTCCCTGCAAATAGTATATGGAAATCCTGGCTTCTAAGTTGGAGTAATAATTATGTAGTTGGAAATACTTTATGAGTCCAAGAAACCAAGCTTCAACCTCTTCTCTTTTCTTGTTTTCTCCATAAAAAAATTGGTGGATTGAGCTTCTTGAGTTCTCCTTGCAAATTGTATAATTCATTCCTTCTCCTTTGATGCCCGACATGAGATACTTAGGGATTCTCTACAATTCTTGATATAAATGTGCCTTCCTTGTTGAGTAAATATGCGAGTGATGTGGTCTATGAGTCCTACTAACACTACTTGAATTCATGTATCCTCTGTAATTGTCTCTTCCTGTACAAGGTCTACCTCTTTCCTCATGTCTTGAACTTGCTCCAACTATGAATTTATTTTGTAGTTGGTTTATACTTTGTAGTAGCTTAGTATTTATATGATTTATCTCCTCCCAAGATCTAAGTATTCTCTCACTATTAACTATTTAACTCTGCACTTCCACTCTTAATCTCTTTGTGGTCTCCATTATCTCCACTGGCTCTACTCTGCTCCTACGCCCATTAGACTTTGTCTCCTCATTGCCCAAACTAATATTCAAGCATCTCACTTCTTCCTCATGGATATGAGTTCCCTAATAATCTTTCATGCTTTTAGTCCTCATAATTCTGCAAAATGTGTATGGAAAAAAATTATGTTAGATAAGAACAACTTTGTAATTGTGGAAAAACTATGCATAATGTCTGCCCTTTTAAAGCCACCAATCATCTTCTTTTAATTTTTTGATAATTTTTGTTGCTCAAATCCAAATTCTGGGTAGATAGGCTCATTCGACGCTTCAATATATTTTCATTGACTACTCTCTCGATCCATTCTGAACTCTAGGTTGAAAGTTATGGCCCTTTGGAATCAACAATTTTTCCCTTTTATACTTTACTTATTGGTACAACTATTCTCAGATGTCAACTTCTACCACCGATAGAAGAAAAAATTCAGGAACTAAAAAAACTTTGTATCAGAAACAGATAGAATTTATGACGGTGAACTCTTCGCAACCTTCAGATTTGTGGTCTGATGCTATAGTCTCTTATTGCAGCAATCTGAAATTGAATACTTTTTCTTTTTTGCATTTTTCCTAGACTTCAATTTTTTTTAGCCAAATTGGCTATCTCCCAAAATAAGCAGTTATGGGAAAAATTCACTAAGGAAAAATTATTTGCCTTGATGAACAGATAATATGTTGAGTAAACAAGATTTTCCAGTATTTTCATCCATGATGCCTTTTCCTCCTATTATCTCCTCAAATAAATCAATCAAGTTATTTCATTTTAGGTGATAGGATGTCTTCTAAAAAAATACATTTTTAATTTTTTAAAAGCTCACTTTTGAGAGCTTTATGCATGTAATAAAGTTAGAATAAAATTTTGTTTATTTTTTATTTGATCTAATTCAAATCTCAGGTTTCGGTGGCTTAGGCGAACATTTCGATTGTTCATTAGCCACTGAAAGCCTTAGCTTTTGGCAGCTTAAACAAAGAAATTCAGGGCTATTTTAGCCACCAAAATCGCAGGAGGGAGGTAGGAGTCATCACGTCCTTTCACATGTTTAAACCATTGGGTTTGAAGTTTTATAATTGCAATTAGCTGTCGAAAAAATAGGAGAACAAACCGTTCATGACCGAGAGATGATCGCTGCATGATATAGCGAATCTTTTCGGATCGTTATTTCATCAAACTACATGGTTATGTACCTTTCATTCATCAACCATGAATGTTTCAAATCACAATATGTTCTTTCGCATCCCTTGTAATCAATGCCATGATATGATGCTCACCTCATTTTTCTCGTCCTTATCACAGCCAAGACGAATCTCCCTAAGTCTACGCTGTGTAAATTTCCCCCAAAATCCGATTTTTCAATCATAGGTGTATAGGAGAATTGCGACAGATGAAGAAAGGAGGATCAACTTTGAGGAAAGAGCTCGACGATATCAGTTACATGGAATCGCACTTGGAGGTATGCCAACTTTTCAGGGATGCAAGTTGCTATAATTTTTGTAAAAAATTATAGAGTTCTCACCAGTAGGTGGGAGAAGCCTTTGCCCTAAATTTCGATGGAAGGAAAGAAGTCATCGATCAAGATGAATTCGAGGTGGATGAAGCCCTCATAGACGAGGTGATAGAGCTTCCCAGGACAAGAGAAAAATGATTTAAAACCACTGTCACAAAGAATGTTGAATTCAAGTCTTACATGAAACCAGAACGCAAGGATTTGATATGGAAGAAAGACATTCTTGTGTCTTTCCTTGAAGAGAAATGGAAATAATTACTAAAAGTCATTATGGTCTATATAATTTGCGAAGGCAGATATAATAGGGTGATGATTTACCATTTCAAACTCATGAATCATTTTATTGGTAGAAACCCACTCAATCTACCCCATTTTCTCCATAGAAGCTTATCTAAGATGGCACATCAAGTCAAGGCCAAGCCCAATAAAGTTGTAGGTAGACTATCCCACCATGGTCTAATTAAACTTTTGGTTTGTGAGTTGTTGCAGAGACGAAGCAAAGAGTGGAATTACTTCTTGTTCTGGAATGATATTCAGACTGATGTACAGCTAGAGGGTAAAAAGAGTCCTCATTCCAAGAAGTCTTCCACTCCCAGAAGTAGAAAAAGGAGGAGGAGATCTATCTCTCCAGTTCCAGTTAATTAACCCTCTCCTTCTTCTGAGCTTAACAAAACTAAGAAGAAACTAAACTTCAGCAGTGAAATAGATAAGACCGAAGAAACCCCAGTGAACAAGAGCATTCTTAATCTTCCTTACACCGACTAAGAGGATGAAGAACATCAAATTGAAACAAGGCACAGAGATTTAGTTACCACAGGGCATGAAAATTCAATTTATGTAGATGTTTTCATAGCAAGGTATGAAGACCTTCCATCACCTACACCTCAAGAAGAACAAGAACCACAAGTTGCAGATGCCTCATCTAGCAAAAGAGTGAAGCAAAGTAAATCAAAGGAAATCAAGAAGCTTAAGAAGAAGTTAGTTCAACAAGAAGTGCTAGAAAGGGTAATTAAAACCAGATATGAAACCCCATCGAAGAACTTTGCAGAAAGCAACTCATCCTTGGAAAGATTAGCACATGAAAACATAAAGGAAAAGAAAAAGAAGGACAAGATTGTAAAATATTACAACAGCTTATGGAGAGTAGCTCAAGGCTTGAAGAAAAAGGTCAGGGCTTTGAGGAAGCAAGCTATGTCTCCAAAAAACCAAGCTTAAACACATGCTACTCTTGAAACCCTAGCAAAGGTGGCAGTTCAGTGAAATGAACCAGAGCCTAGAGGCAGCCAGTAATCCTACAGTCTTTGAGAAAGATGCAAAAGCCTTAAAATATCAACCCTATGGCGTTTTTGAGCTAAGACAAAAGGTATTTTTGAAATTTTGATAATTTCACTAAAACAAACCTTTCGGTGGCTTAGGCGAACATTTCGATTGTTAATTAGCCACCAAAAGCAGATCTTTCAGTAGCTAATTAAGTCTAAATTCTATCTATTCTAGCTACCAAAAGCACTAATAGGGAAGAAAGTTAATATTTTTGCACAGATCCAAGTTTTCCTTGTCCAAAAGCCTCAAGAATGGTTCCAATGATAGACAATAATTAATGACATCCTTATCAAGAGTTTGTTTTGATTTTGGAGATGCTTTACAAGACAGAGAGGTCAAAATCGGTTAGCTATTTTTAGGGATATAAAGTTGTTTGACTGTCAGCAGGTGTCATTTTCGACTCCTCTCATATCACATAAAATCCAACAGCCTTAGAAGGCTCACTACACCTGCCAAAGAATCTGAAGGACATAAATATCATCCAAGGATAGGAACTGACCTAGTTTATAGGATCTTTGCCTATTTTCTTGGGCCAGATATTGACTCTCTATTTTAGGCAAAATTCGATCTAGTATTCTAGGATTTTGAAACTATTTGTAAAGACTATAAAGCCTAGAACATTTGATGAACAAAGGGTTCGATTTTGAGTTCTATAATCCACTGTTACTGTGATAAAGACACTTTCTTTACTCTATCAAGCCTGCAAGATTCTTTCATTGTTATTGTTAGAATCTCTCTCTTTTCATTCCTTTTCTATGCCTATGAAGTGAAATCCTTTCTTTGTTTATGTTTAAAGGTCCTATGGTAACTATCATCTTACCTTTTATTATTAAACAAGAATCATAATCATCCTTTGCTAGTTTGTTGACCCATCATATATATTGTTTATGTATGTTCTGGTTAATTGATTGGTTTCTTATCCATTTGATCTACAAACCTATTTGATAATAGCTCTTGAAGGCCTTGTACTGCATGAATATAGCTAGACTGTCTTGAAGATACAATCCAGTGATTTATATATTCATCTTGATCCAAGCCACACATATTATTGAGAAAATAATTACAAAAAGGTTAAGTTACCAGGCATCTATGAGATACAGCCTAGGAGAGTTTCCTGGAGTGATAACAAATTGGTGTCGTTGTCGGCGATGGATATTGAATCTCATCTTCCTTGGGAGATGAAATAGATCCAACTTTGATGATAGAAAAAGTCTGGACACATTTTCGGTTGTAATCATCTATCTGGCGACTCCATTGGAAAGAAGTGGCTCCAAGAAGGTTTCATACCAAGGAAAACCAAGAAAGGCCACTGGAAACACTAGTTCCAGACCCTAAGAAGATCATCAGAAGTGGAAAAGCATTACAAAGACAAACTTCCAGATCTGTAAGAGAATCTAGACCAGGTATTTCAAGAAACACTTCTTCATTTGTTTCTAGAGAACCTCTTGTCGAATCCACTTCTGCTAAAACTTCTAGTTCTCAGAAAATTGTAATTTTGTCAAAAAGCTTGAGGGGTGATGAGCCTTCAATTTCTTCTGATCTTATAGATCCTATTTCTAAGCATATTAATACATCCAACTTAGGAGAAGAAGTTGTAGAATCTATCCAAGAAGAGGACTCTTCCTCTTCCTTGAATTCTTCACAAACTGACCCTGTTGAAAGTTTTTTCCAAACTCATTCTAGTTTGCCCGTTCTTGAAGATATTTTACAAGATATTTCCTCTAAGGGTGCGTAAAACTTGGCCTTGCTGCTCGGCCAGTTTTACAGAGATTCTTATTTCCCACCTTATTTAGGAACCACATTCCAGGGTAGTCATTATACCAGTGCTTCCATTTTATTCCTCTGCGAAGTAAGACCACCATTGTCCATAGTTCCACCTGTCCCATCTCAGCCATCATCTATAGAAACTTTTTCCTATGCATCAACCCCCAATATTTCCATGGCTACTCCTTTGACAAAAATGGAACAGATCTTAGCCAATAGATATGCTCCTCTTGTTTTTCCCAATCCCTTATCAGCCATGCCAACAAGAGATTATCAGAAATATATGCCCAAGTTTACTGGATCTGGAGATTATACTGCTAAAGAACACATAGAGGCTTTCTATGCCTATGTTGAGAACATTAACATTTTAGAGGAAGATGTTTGGACCAAAATTTTTGTGCAGAGCTTGGATGGTCAAGCTAGGAAGTGGTTCAAGGAACTGCCAGCTAATTCAGTGGCAGCTATTGAGAAATTAGATGAAGTGTTTTTGAAACATTGGGGAGAAAGAAGAGACCTCTTGTATTATATTACTGAATTTGGAAATCTAAGAAGAGAAAATGGGGAATCTATCTCAGACTTCACCAAAAGATTCAATAAGATGTTTGGCAAGATCCCTATAGAGATCAAGCCAACCAATGCATCCGCAAAGATTACTTACTCTTCTACCTTTGACCTAGAATTTTTCTTAATCCTTACATAAAGAAGGTCATCCACACTCGCTTTAATGCAATATGCTGCTCTTGAGGTCGAATCTAACATTGTGGCATCAAATAAACTTAAAGGAAAGTTTGAAAGAAATAAGTCATATGTTGATCCTCCTTCTTCTTCAAATACTAAAATGGAAAAGATGGCCAAGATGTTGGACAGCTTGACCTCGGAGATGTCAAAACTAAAAATTTAGAGTCAACAACAAGAAAGAAGTAAATATCCTAATGCCTATGCTCCTAGGAATCCCAATGCATTCCCTTATAGAAGGAACAACCAGCAGGTCCAGATCCTTCAGAGAGAAAAGAATGCAGTTGAATACCAAAGGATCAGGGCCCCCTTCCAAAATTCAGTGTTAGAAGAAGAGCAGGAGCTATCTCATGATGAAGTTGAAGAAGAAGACGACATCAATTGCTTTAGGGATGATATTGATTCCTCCTTCTTGACACAAACATATTATGAGGAGGCCCATATGAATGAGCAGATTAATGAGGCAAGCATTGAAAAATATTTTTATCAGACAAATGATCATCTAGGTTACAATTTAAGATCTAAGACTACTGCTCCAAATCCATTTCTTACTGCCCCCGGAAAAAAGAAAGATGTTGCTGCCAAGTAGCCTACTGCTCTTGCAAAGTAGATCTCCACTCCTGCAAAATAGCACCAGAAGAAATTGTAGCCCCAAGATAAAGAACAGGTGTCCCTCAGAGCTCCTTCTAACGAGGTAAAACCTTCTGATAAAATATCATATCCATTTAATTTTGAATCATAAATTCAGAAGGTAAAAATACCTATGTCATTGACTGAACTTATGAAGAATGACATATTCAAGTCTGCTATCCTGAAGTCCCTTCAACCAAAGACTCCCCCAGCCGCTGATTATGTAAACCTTCAAGATGAAAAGAACACAGTGACTATAGGACCTATGGTAGAGGACTGTGAGATCGGAAGAGCGGTTCAGCACTTCTTCAAATACTAAAATGGAAAAGATGGCCAAGATGTTGGACAGCTTGACCTCGGAGATGTCAAAACTAAAAATTTAGAGTCAACAACAAGAAAGAAGTAAATATCCTAATGCCTATGCTCCTAGGAATCCCAATGCATTCCCTTATAGAAGGAACAACCAGCAGGTCCAGATCCTTCAGAGAGAATAGAATGCAGTTGAATACCAAAGGATCAGGGCCCCCTTCCAAAATTCAGTGTTAGAAGAAGAGCAGGAGCTATCTCATGATGAAGTTGAAGAAGAAGACGACATCAATTGCTTTAGGGATGATATTGATTCCTCCTTCTTGACACAAACATATTATGAGGAGGCCCATATGAATGAGCAGATTAATGAGGCAAGCATTGAAAAATATTTTTATCAGACAAATGATCATCTAGGTTACAATTTAAGATCTAAGACTACTGCTCCAAATCCATTTCTTACTGCCCCCGGAAAAAAGAAAGATGTTGCTGCCAAGTAGCCTACTGCTCTTGCAAAGTAGATCTCCACTCCTGCAAAATAGCACCAGAAGAAATTGTAGCCCCAAGATAAAGAACAGGTGTCCCTCAGAGCTCCTTCTAACGAGGTAAAACCTTCTGATAAAATATCATATCCATTTAATTTTGAATCATAAATTCAGAAGGTAAAAATACCTATGTCATTGACTGACATAAATTCAGAAGGTAAAAATACCTATGTCATTGACTGAACTTATGAAGAATGACATATTCAAGTCTGCTATCCTGAAGTCCCTTCAACCAAAGACTCCCCCAGCCGCTGATTATGTAAACCTTCAAGATGAAAAGAACACAGTGACTATAGGACCTATGGTAGAGGACTGAGATGATTCTTGTCCAACCTTCTACATATCCCTAAATATCCATGAAAATCTCCTTCACAACTGCTTGCTTGACTTGGGATCGTCACACAATCTTATGCCTAAAGCAGTGATGGATGAGCTTGGGCTTGACATCACAAAACCTTACCATGATCTCTTCTCTTTCGACTTTAGGAAAGTCAGATACCTCGGCCTCATAAAAGACCTTGTCATAAACCTTGCCCAGTTACCAATGAGAAGCATGGTAATGGATGTTGTAGTGGTTGATATCCCACCCAAGTTCGGCCTCCTCTTGTCACGTTCATGGAGAAAAAGGCTAGGAGGTGCCTTGCAGATGGATCTTTCATATGCCATAGTCCCGGTGTTTGGAGGAGAGTTAAAGAGACTTTACAGAGAAAATCAGCTTGCCTACATCATTAGTGATGGGAAGAATTTTGTAAACCATCCCATCTATGCATTGGACATGGACTTTGGGGCATGCATTATGCAAATAGATGATTCTCAGCTAACTCCTTTGCAACTCACAAAGCCTACTTATCAACAGACTGATGGAGAGAGTACTCCCATGTGGAGCATGTTCTTTGATGGTGTCAGTACCAAAGACTCAACAGGTTCAGGTGTAGTTTTGATTTCTCCTTCAAAAGAGGCTATTCATTTGTCATTTAAACTTGATTTCAAAACTACTAACAATATAGTAGAGTATGAGGCTTTGTTGTTGGGATTAAATTCTTCCAAGGAGACGGGAATAAAAGGTCTAAAGGTGTTTGGAGATGTGGATCTCATCATACAACAAGTGAATAGTACTTTACAAGAAAAACATGTTAGGTTGAAAGCTTACAGGGATGAGGTATGGAAAATCAGGGACTCTTTTTCCATTTTTGATATTTCTTATATACCCAGAGCTATGAATCACCTAGCTGATTCCCTTGCTGTCTCATCCAGTATGTTCATTCCTCCCATGCCTCCTAGACTGAATTATGAAATCCAATTCAAATATAGACCATCCCTGCCCGATAATATCAAATATTGGAAAGTCTTTGAAGATGATGATGAGCTTAGTAGATTTCTCTAGGTTGTAGATGAATTTTATGATATGCATATTGACCAGGAAAATCAAAATGTAGAGGAATCCAAAAAGCCTAAGATGAAAATAAAAATGGGTCAACATGATATTGTTTAGCTGCCCAATAATTATATACCTCAGGGTTTGGTGCCTCTTGAGAAGATTTTCGAACACAACGATGTCCTCTACAAACCTGATAAGAAGGAGAAGGATCCTGCTGTCCATGAGAACAATATAAGAAGCCAGAGCCATCCTAAATTCATAAATCTATCCACTGAGTTAACTGTTTTTGAGCTAAGATAAAAGATCATCCCTAAGGCGTTTTTGAGCTAAGACAAAAGGTATTTTTGAAATTTTGATCATTTCACTAAAACAGACCTTTTGGTGGCTTAGGCAAACATTTCGATTGTTCATTAGCCACCGAAAGAAAATATTTTGGTAGCTAATTAAGTCTAAATTCTGTCTATTCTAGCTACCGAAAGCACTGATAGGGAAAAAAGTTAATATTTTTGCACAGATCCAAGTTTTCCTTGTCCAAAAGCCTCAGGAATGGTTCCAACGATAGACAATAATTAATGAAATCCTTATCAAGAGTTTGTTTTGATTTTGGAGATTCTTTACAAGACAGAGAGGTCAAAATCGGTTAGATATTTTCAGGGATATAAAGTTGTTTGACTGTCAGCAGATGTCATTTTCGACTCCTCTCATATCACATAAAATCTAGCAGCCTCAGAAGGCTCACTATACCTGCCAAAGAATCTAAAGGACATAAATATCATCCAAGGATAGGAACTGACCTAGTTTAAGGATCTTTGCCTATTTTATTGGGTCAGTTATTGACTCTCTATTTTAGGAAAAATTTGATCCAGTATTCTAGGATTTTGAAACTGTTTGTAAAGGCTATAAAGCCCAAAACATTTGATGAACAAAGGGTTCGATTTTGAGTTCTATAATCCACTATTACTATGATAGACACTTTCTTTAATATATCAAGCCTGAAAGCTTCTTTCATTGTTATTGTCAGACTCTCTCTCTTTTCATTCCTTTTCTATGCCTATGAAGTGAAATCGTTTCTTTGTCTATGTTTAAAGGTCCTATGGTAACTGTCATCTTACCTTTGATTATTAAACAAGAATCATAAGCATCCTTTGCTAGTTTGTTGACCCATCATATATATTGTTTATGTATGTTCTGGTTAATTGATTGCATTTGATCTACAAACCTATCTGATAATAGCTCTTGAAGGCCTTGGACTGCATGAATATAGATATACTGTCTTGAAGATACAATCCAGTGATTTAGATATTCATCTTGATCCAAGCCACACCCATTATTGAGAAAATAATTACAAAAAGGTTAAGTTACCATGCATCTCTGAGATATAGCCTAGGAGAGTTTCCTAGAGTGATAACACCTCCTTTGAAAATCCTTTTAATCCACAATCCCTTTTCATCCACAATCCCTTTTACTCCTAGATTTTTCCATGTTTTGGCATCACCACTCCAACCTCCTTCGATTATGGCCAATCCCTTCACTGGGTATTTTCATGTCCATATTTGTAACACCTTGTAAAAATTTCATCGATAATAGGGTCCTTTCCACTAAGCACTACCCTGCTCTTCAAAAACCTCTAATTTGTAATTTCTAGCAATTTTGTGTATAATTGACCAATGCATGGCACTTCTGTAGACCTTGAAACTATGGATATACCTATAAAATTTCATCTAATTCTTAGTTATTTTTCTCCTGCTATGGCCAAAATATGATTTTGGCTCCAAAAAAAAGTTTCTTTTTTTTTAAACATAGGACAATTTTTACCTATGTGTTATCCTTGTTGTAGTGGCTACTGATGTAGTGCCCTGGGTCCACTTGGCACCCTGAGGGGATTACATGTCACTTCCTTGGATGCCCTGACCCTGCCCCATCATCCTTCGTCACCTTCCTCCTCTCTTCCTTCCTCTTTCTCCTTCTTTGTCTCCCTTCTTCTTGTTCCTCTTCCCTTCTCTTTCCTCTTTTGTCATTTTCCTTTATTTTATTTTAAATTTACTAGGCTGTCATACTTAGTTGCCCACTTGGAACCTTGGGATTTTCCACAAATATTGGGTGGGTCCCATCCTGTACCTTTTTCCCTAGTGCATAATTTGTTCACCCGCTATATCAGATGATGGAGGATGAAGGAATATCAACGGTTTATTGATATTGGAGCTCAAGATGGAGGGAGGTTAATAGAACAATTATCTTTGATGCCACCATATCACCCTGTGTATATGTGTCATTCTCATATTGAAATAGGAGCAAATTGGAACTTTTCAAAACAACTTTAAAAATCTTCGATACCACTTATGGTTTTGGACTCTGCCTCTTCGTTAGTCATGGTCCCCACATCACCCCTCGGGCTCACTATCATGCACTAAAAACCCTCAATCTCACCATTTTGGCCTACCACCCCACCATTTTGGAATACCACCATGGAAATCCATGTCACCACCACCACATCACCTAACACGTGGCCTCCACATCACCATATACGAAAAATTCCCAAAATTTTCCAAAATTCAAATTTTGCCAATATTGCTTAATTTCAAAATTTTCATTTGCAACTGCCATGAAAACTTTGATTTAAACTTTCTTGGCTAAATTAAATCCTATGCTCAACCAATTTTTTCCACACTCGGCCTTTTGACAATTTTGAACATGAATTCAACCTAAATTCTTCCTTAAATTTGGGGTTTTGTTATTTTTTCCCCAAATTCGTTGATGGCCACTCTGTGACCTTATCAATTCAATGAAATTTGACCTTGAAGTTATCAATTCAAGACTAGATCACTTTTTTATATGGATTTTCTCCATATATTAGGTTTCCTTTCTTAATTTTACCCAATTTGTCCCAAGAATTTCCTCAAATGGTTTGCATACTCACCATTCTTTCTTTGC
>CBVK0100142483.1:0-10040 GCA_900067695.1 Picea abies | reverse complement strand
TATATAAAGCAACTTGTCTTTCCTCTTCATCAAATAAACCCCAGGACCAGTCACAAAGCTATCAGCTAGAAGGGCAAGAGTCGATCCACCAACATCACCACTAACGCTCATCCTAAAAATGGTGTTCCCTTTCCTATGGTGGTGATTATTACTTAGGGTTTTAGGGTGCTTCCAATGATGCTTGCAAAGTTTCAGTTGCTTCATTCAGAGAAACAAGGGATTACAGAGATCAAAGACATAACTTAGAATTTCTTTTCAATTAATTGATTTTCTCTAGTAGGCTCTCTCCTTTGAGTGAAATTGTCGCAATTGCTCATAGCCTCAGGTTCTCTGTGTACCAGTACCACACCACTTATCTCCCTTATCCACCACTGGGAGTTTAATTTTCTCTCCCCACTTATCTCCCTTATCCACCACTGGGAGTTTAATTTTCTCTCCCATCTACTGTAACTTTGATTCTGAAACTTGGACTAGAAGTTGCTTAGTTCACCCTCTTTGAGTTCGTCACCTCTCTTAAACTATGTCTATCATCGTGTTTTTCGAAGTAGGGTATATAAAATTCTACCTATCCATCATCACAAGATATAGTTACCAATTCATTGGTTTACCCTACCATGTGTTTGAGCTAAAACCTCCATATGGTTGGAACCTCTTTATATGGATAAAAAGAGAGACAATCAATTGATCTATGAATTTTCAGTAAGTCAGGGCAGGCAACAATAGAAGAATAGGCAGGTGTATCATCCCATCAACTAATGAGATATTCCCATCTAGCTGGCCAACCAACCATTTCAGTTCCTGTAAGTCAACCAACCTTATTTGTTTTTGTAATTTAAGATATTTAGAGAAGATTAGCTAAATTTTGTGCATTCTAAAAAAAGTGGGGATTTTAATATTATGATGTTTCTAACAAAAAAATTTCATGGAGCATTTAACTTACAGATTGTGCTTTTACAAATTCTCTATATTAGATATGGGCTCCCTCTATGCTCTCTATCCTGCCTAAGACACCTCTAAATGTCCTGCCTTCATTAAGCCTTCTTCCTCCAGATAAGCCCAACCTAACATCTGTAGATTTCTTCCATGTTTACTCGAAGAGGTTATTTTCTAAGCTAGGCTTGTTGACCCTAAGCATTGGCCCGCCCTTCCTTCTTACGTCTCTGGTGGGAGGGTGAAGGCACACAAGATGGAGTGTTTGTGCCAATTGGCTTACGATGACCACATGTGATAGGACAATGTTGAATTCTGAGTTTTCTTGCTGAACGAGACCTTCATCTATGAAGAAAACTCTCCTGTGTAGTCAACGGGTGAGAGGGAGTCCATCCTGCAAAGGCAAGAGGGAATCTAGCCTGCAAAGAAGGTACATGTTGGGAAACTGTTACTACATCTTGTGACTTTGTGCAAAGATTATAGGGAGTTTCATGACCCGTAAAGATTACAAGCTCGTGTAGCTTTGCATGCACCTTTGGATGCTGGCTTAGGTGGCACCAAATTCTCTACAGGTATTATGGCCTATGCATTACATCATAACATTTAATGTTAATAAGTAATGCTAGACTCATTCCTATAATTACTTCTTTTGGAAAAAATAAGTATGCAAATGTATGAAATAAACTAAGCTATATTCTTTGTCTGCCTCGGGAAAAGGCCAAATAAGAGGTCGAAAGAAAAACTTTGGTTAAAAGATATGAATTTCCAACCTTAAATCGTATGAACTTTAAAGACTTTGGTTAAAAGAGTGAAAATTTATTATTTTTCATGCCAATTAAACATAATCCATGAAAATCGATTATTAATAGTCCCTCAGCCCGAAGGGCAGGGACTAATAAGAATAAGAGGTTTGAAGCAAGTCAAGTATGTGAACTCTTGAGGAAGATGCTTAACTCTTTAAAGGACCTAGCATATTTACCAGGGCTACATTCCATTCCAAGTGCTTATGGGAATTAGTATATATCGAGGAGACTAGTCATTCAATTTAGGTGAGAATTAAAGAGTGTTGTATGGACATTACGCATAATAACATTAAAAATAATAATATTTAATTAGAGATTAAATAAATTATATCTAATTATAACTTGAATAAATTTAATGTCTAATTAGAGTTTAATTATTTTTATAGGCATTGTCATAATTCTATATTGATATGTATCCTTAGGTAAGGTGCTTTGTAATCATTCTAGGTGTGAAGGATCTATTAGTGACTCACAATATGAACTTGATCACGTAGTGGCACTGATTAAGCATTCTAAATTATTAGGGTGAATTATATTATTTAAAATGGATTTATAGATAATGGGAAATTAATTAGATATTGAACAGTGAATTCTTGAAGGACATGATGCATGCAATGAAGTGAGAAGAATGAAAGGTTATACCTACCTTGATGCATTGATGTGATAGGTTGCTAGGGAATACATTTAAAAAAGAGAATTAGGAACATTTAACTTGGAAGTAGGGAACAAATTTAATATAGTTATGTGTTAATATTTTTCTAATCAACACAATTAGGTCAAGAAAAGGATTCAATATGTTGATCGATCCATGTGTTTGTATTTCCTAACATGACTATAACTCAAAAAAACATTTGTTATTATTTTAGAATATGGCATTTTTCCATGAGATAACATTCAAGGATAAATGATCTCTTACTAATTACATGACATTTTTCCATGAAACAAAATTCAAGGATAGATGGTCACTCTTAACTTTGAGATCCACCCTTTGGGATATTGGCCTAGAATGGAAATATTACAAGAGTATTCAGAAGTAGTCTTAAAAGCAATGACTCTATTAGTGACCTGACCAAACTCTCTCGCTTTAGGATTAATGCATTTTCAACTCAAGGAAATATTCATAAACTTGTTCATATTTATCGTAAGACTCATATACTCTAAATATTACAATGAAGTTTAGTGGAAACAATTTGGATTTAGTCACAAATAATTGGTCTCTATCTAACCTATATTAGAAAACTAAGTAATATCCCTTAACAAATTTCCAAGAGAAGATATATAACTATATACGTTTGAACTCTTTTCCAATTAATTTTAAACCACCTTTCATTTTCCACCAATTAAATTCCTTGATTCAATAAAGTCAAAGTAACAAGATTATATCTTGTGTCCTCCATTAAATGCAAAAAACTTATAAGAGTCCTAAGTAGGTTCAAACCTATGATTTTATATCCATCTATTAATCTTGATTTGTAATCAATCAGGACATCACATGATTCCAAATACCCCACTAAATAGATTCAATGGATTATATTAGTCCCCTTTATAAAAAAGTTCCATCACGTAGGGTGTCATCCTTGAGAACATATTATTATAGTTAGAATATATCTATATTAGACTTTAACATTTTGACTATAATATGTCTATAATCTTCTTGAACTTGAGAAAAGTTAGTATAAATTTTAGGTAATAAGAATAAGAAGTTTAAAGCAAGTTAAGTACATGAATTTTTTAAGGAAAATATTTAAAAGGGTTATAATTCATTTCATGTTCTTATGGGAAATATTATATCAAAAAAATATATCATAGTTGTTATGAACCAAGAATCTTGAAAATGATTGAAAGTCAATGAATATAGTTTATTTTGAGGGGAAGTCTCCTTTTACAATATATTCAATTCATGAGACAAACAATGACGATTCTCTCTCTCTCTCTCTCTCTCTCTATATATATATATATATATATATGGCAAAAGGCACAATTATAATGAAAGGGTAGAATGAAAGGTTCAATATAAATGACTAATATAACAAATAAACTAATAATAAATGCTTATTAAGATTTTAAAATAACTCCCCTCTTTAAAAAAGATTTTCCCTCAAAGATTTTAATTGAGGGTTTTTTTCACGAACTGTTCATTTTCCCATGTAGCTTCTTCTAGAGGCATATTCTTCCACTTGATTATGTACTCCATAATGGTTCTTTTCTAAAGAGATAGAGAACACTATAACTTTGATACCTAATGTTATGAACTGGAAGCACCTTGAAAATGATAGAAATTCAACGAATGCAATCCACTTCGAGGGAGAAACCTCCTTTTACAATATATCCAATTCACAAGACAAAATATGATGATTCTAAGACTAGGTTTCCTTTGTACACACACACACACACAAGAGACGAAGAGTACAAATATAATGAAAGTGTACAATGAAAGGTTCTATATGACCTACTAATATAACAAATAAACTAATAATGAATGTTTATTGAGGCCTTAACATAGGGGCCCAAGGGTCTTAACAATAGATGACCACTATTTCAAGTAGACTAGGCTAACAATGTCAAACTTATTTCCATGGAGGATCATTACACAAAGAGAAAACATATAGAGGCCTTGGAGATCAAGAAAAAATCTACAAGAATTGTGGATAAAGAGGACTTATTTCATTATATTTTACAAGAACTCTTTATATTCACTCCACATGCATTGGATGTGAAATGGTGGGGTGTTGTTTAAAAACCCTGCATAGATCCATCTTAACTCAGATGTATCAAGCAATGAGAAGCATCCAATCCATCAAAATGCAAAACTTTCTCACTTTTTCACATTTCTCACTTGAGACACTTCACTTACATGTTATTTAATTTCCTTAATGTATAAAAATATTTAGTAATAGAATTGGTTGCACATCAAATTGTTTGTATCTAAAGAATATAAACTACTTTTTATTTTAATAATTATAAAATACATTTACACTTTGCTTAGCATAATTTATTTCATGTAAAAAGGAGAATTTGAATTTTAACTTTGCTTAGTTTTAACTTAGTGTCATATGTTTTTAATGGGAACATAAATGAGAGATTCCTAATTTATTAGTGTTTTTTTATTTATTTTTAAATCATATTGATATTTACATTCATGCAATTATTATGAAATTATTCATTATATATATTTAAAAGATTTACTAAATTCATTTTGAATTATTTACCTACAATGTTTATATATATATATATATATATATATATATATATATATATATGTGTGTGTGTGTGTGTGTGTGTGTGTGTGTGTGTGAGAGAAATACATATTTCAGGGAAAACTTGATGATAACACTACTCCTCTCAAGTATTTTCTCAAACCTAATTAACTATTTTGATATTTTACTTCAAATAATTTATTAAAATATTTTTTATTATTATTAATATTTTATTTTTTTTATATTATTTTTTTATTACTAACATTTTGCTTAAATTAAAATAGATTACTTAAATACTTCTTTTCATTTTAAGAATAATACCCAAAATAAACCTTAAAAACGCTAATATCTTCTTACTCATGTGGAGAATATGAAAGCAACTTGATTTCCGTATATATTCCATTACCATATATATATTCTAGAATATTGAAAAGTTGGAACATAATAATATCTTCTCCATCATTTTTCCAATGCATATTCCCATCACAAAGTACAAACGTTGAACTAGACAATGCAATAATATATTCTCCCCTGTATTTTCTCTTTGGGTCCCGTAGGTAGGTGAGATACATTGGACTCCTCAGAAAGATAACGCGTATGTATTTGAGTGGCATTATAATGAATCCATGTAGCCAGCCAGCCACCCCAACTTTTACAAAAATGTAGTCCACATGTTTAAGTTGAGATGAAAGAAACATATGGCAAGTCTTGTGTTCTCAACAAAGTTGCCTTTCACATCTACAAGTCTTATCGCCTATTCCACACATGCTATAGAACCTATGCATTCAAATATCAATTTAATTTATATATAGTTGTAAGTTCCCATTTCATTAAATTATTCATTTAACAAAGAAGAGGTTCGTGGAAGTATTTAGAAATCTTGGTTTGCTATTTACAAATTCTCCATGTCTTGTTTTTTATGGGATTTAATTAAACATTTCTTTGTACTTAATTTTGTTCAAAAATATGTTTACGAAATTTATACTTAATATGGAGTTTGTATTTTACAACAAGTTTTTTATTATGATTATTATATGATAAAAATGTATTGGTTTAAGATGTGTAATTTGTTTTAATTTTATGAAATGATTTATTAATGGGTTTAATGGTTAAGAGTATGTGTTTTCTCCTTGAAGATCACAGGTTCAAATCCATACGAGGGAGATTTTAACAGTCAAATCGTTGTGCGGAGGGGATTCCTTCTTTATTATTATTATTATTATTATTATTATTATTATTATTATATATATATATAAGATGAGATAGTTCAAGGAGTTAACTTAACTAGTTGTCATCAATGTTGTTGGATATTTGGCTAGTTTTGTACTAGAAAATACATAATACATAATAAAGAAAAAATACATAATGAAAGGGATTAAAATGTTCAATTTCCCATAGAATGAACAACATATTTATTTACAAATAAATAAACAAAAAATCCACCAATTAAATAATATTTGTTTATTATTACTTTTTAAACTAAACGATTAATATTTTTATTAAAATGTTATAACATCCACATCATACAACATAATAATACAAACAAAAATGGGATTTCTAGAAGCCATTCTTTCTAAGATTGTCCAAAAATTCAAAATTCCTAGAGAGTAAATTGTTCTAACTATCACATAGACATAGAACAAAGGACTACTAAAACATATCGTAAGAAACTAGCCTAGAATCAAAACTATCTTGCAATACATATATAAACCTAGAAGTAGAAAAATGCATGCCCACTATGGGCTTCTTGAATGACTTTGTTGGAAGCTTGAGCTCTTTGTTCACATCTTCCATTTCCACATCTCCTAGAGCTCGTTGGACTATTTCTTCAGCTTTTGCATCCAGGGAAAAGCTAATTAAGATGCTTGGATGTGACACCATACATTGAGAGTTCTTGGTTAATCCCGTGATCTAGGTGGATCTCGGTGGCCATCCACCTTCTCCATTGAATCAACGTTTCCAAGCTTGTGGTTTTGATAAACCATAATATTCACCCTTTCGATGTGGAATGTAATGTAATTCCTACAACGTTAATGCATTGGATCCGATTAGAACTTCACAATTAAGCGTGCTTGAAATATAGTAGTACTGGGATGGGTGACCTCCTGGGAAGTCCTATTGTTTTACATGCCTATGGCATTTTGTAAACTTAGACCAATTTATCCCACATGCATCATGGGAATTATTATCCTCTCACTCTCTCATATATAATCAAGGTGAAGGAGGTTCTTTAAGCATGCCATGGAGTGTGATGTAAAACTTGTTGCAAATGAAGCGTATCCAACGTCTATTTCTCTTCGGTGATAAGCTACCCCATTCTAGCCAGTTTTTGCTCTACATTGTTCTATTATTTTATTCATTAATAGAAGTTGGGTTTCACTGTATTTATGTATTTTGGCTATATTTTACTTTGTATCTCATTTCTTAGAGCATGTCCCCAATGTGGTTAGGGTATAGAGAGTTGTGTCCCAAGCTATTTTCTCTTGAGGACAACCTCTCTCGCAATCCCAAGCGACCTCCCATGATGGAAGAAAAGAGAGATGACAGAGTAGGAGATCCTTTCAAGATGTTGCTCGAGGAAGCCCTCATGCAATAGAGGAATGAGATGATGGAAAACTTTGCTCAGATCCTTCGACGAATATCAATGGCGTTTGAGGCATCTTCGACAAGCAACCATTTTGGAGGTGTGACACCCTTCAAGGTACAAGTCAATTTTGATATATGTTTATGTGAAGGCTAGATAGATGCAGATGTTGTAGAAAAATGGTTGAATCTACTAGAAGGTTATTACTCTATCCAAAAAAATTCCGAGAGTGAAAAGATCACCTCCATGCTCCTTAAATCCCTTCCCCATGTTAGATCTTGGTGGGAATGTTACTGGGAGAGACACATGAAGATGGATATACACCATTCGGGAGAGAACCTACTTGGGAGGATTTTGTAGATGCCCTCAAGGAGGAGCTATACCCTTTCAGAAACTATGATGACTAGCACATGAGATGGATGACTTTGCGTTAGAAAAGAGACTAGATAGTGCTAGAGTACACTAACATCTTTCATACCTTGCACTCAAAGATGCGTGTCAAAGACTTTGAGAGACACCTAGTTTTGAAGTGTCGTAGTGGTTTGTACAGGTACATTCAAACAAAGATGGATTTCTTGGACATCTCCTCACTAGGAGATATGTTAGGGACATAACCTACCTAACCCCTCACGTAGGTAGAATAATATATTTTCCAAGTAATAAAGGTCAACATTAGTTAATAAGGCATATTTAATAATGTGAACAAGTCTAATGTAAGAAGACTTAATAGAAGCTTCCGCTTATAGAAAGATCTTCCTCTAGAATGTTCTTTAGAAGATAGAATTAGTATAAATAAGAGTAGGAAGCATGAGAAAGAATTTTCTTGATAATTATCGTAATAGAGAGTCGCTCTACTGGAGGTTTCCCCCTCGAAGAGGCAAGTGAACATTGTTTTATATCAATAAAGGTATCATCTTTGGTATTTTGGTTCTCTACATTTTGTTGCTCCATTGGTATTTGGTGTAGTATTTCTATTTTTTGTTATTTATAATATATCTAGTACCTAACAAGTGGTATCTAGAGAACTTTCCTATGTGAAAGTTATAAGAATTTTTTTTCCAGGGTAAAGACGTGTACTACCGACGTATTTAAAGAACAATGATTTATCGCTCAATGGGAAAAAATATGATGATGAAGTCTACACATAGGAAATATAGATGGTTTCATGGGGTTACTTAGAAACAAACGTTTCACCTTGTTGGAAAGCTCTGTAACCCCTATTGGTACCCCTCGAGTAGTACCGCATGTGACAAAATTTGTACACGACCATCACTCCCACGTACTGTCAAGTATATTGAGAGTCCCTTAGGTCTCTTGAAACTAGCTCTAAATCAATTGATCGACCACCTGATTGCTATAGTGACACCGAGAATAACACTCAGGAAGATACTCTCTAGTACCTGGGTAATCGGGTAGTACGAATAAGGGTAAGGTTGAGCCTCCTTAGTTGGTGCCCTGATACATTGGGTTGAGTACTACTGTTTGACCCTGCATGTATAGCAGAGAGCTATAGCACATGGAAAACCCTTGTTTGTAGGATCCTTGTAAACAATAACCCTCAGGATCAAAATAGAACAAAGAAGGAACATAAGAGATATCATTTCATGCAATCCAACCTCCTTCATTCTAGTTGGAAAATTCCTACACAACGTTTCCTGTTAAAACTTTCGGCATTTCATAAATTGCAATATTCTTCATGCCAACACCATTATTCGAGACCTATTCCATTAGATTCCTCTCTTCACCCTGATCATAGTGGTACCTATCATTTTCAATCCTTTTTTGCTTTTTTCCATTGAACTGACCCCCTTCCCAACACCCTTATTTGCGACCTATCCCATTGGATTTCCCTTTCTACCCTGATCGCTATGGTATCTATCACTTATAAGCCTTTTTGTTTTTCTTGTGGTCCCACCCACCCTTCCCAACACCCGTATTTGAAGCCTATCCCATTGGATTTCCCTTGTTTCCCTTATCAAAGTAATATATATCACATATTTACCTTATTTCAGTGGACCCACTCGCCATTCCAGGAACCCCAACTTTCCACATGGCCAACACTCGCACCCAAGGACTATTAGCTAAAATCAACAAGAATAAGGCCTATTTTGACCGTTTCGAGGCACAAGTCCAAACCAAATTTTCCAAAGTTGACGACCACATGAAATCTCATATGTTTTCTATCAACATGGGCGGTTATGACAATGTGATCAATGTTGAATGGTTACACACTTTGGGCCCCATCCTCATAGATTTTAAGGAATTAACCATGCAATTCAAATAGGAGGGACAAAAGTATTAGTTCCAAGGCATCAAAAAAATCTCTCTTGATATCATCAGTTCCCATCGAATGAAAAATCTCCTCAAAGAAGTCCATTCAAGAATTATTTCCCAACTCCATTCCATTGAAGCAATTGAGACACTCTTTGTGCATCCCGAACTCCAATCTATCCTCTCCCAACACTAATATATTTTAACCACTCCCCATGGAATTCCCCCTTCCTATGGTGTTCATGATCATTCCAT
>CBVK0100142452.1:0-11468 GCA_900067695.1 Picea abies | reverse complement strand
GGGGACCTGGAAGAAGAAATCTACATGAAACAACCTAAAGGATTTGTAGTAAATGGAAAACAAGAGTTGGTGTGCAAACTCAAAATATCCCTTTATGGTCTAAAGAAATAACCAAGGATGTGGTACCAGAAGTTTGACAGATACATCCTGAGTTTTTCATTTTTTGGAAGAAAGATGATCACTACACATATTCGAAGGAAGAAGGTGGATGTTTCATATATGTAGCTTTGTATCTCGATGACATGTTATTGATTGGAAACAACATGGATGCAATAATGGAGGTGAAGAAACAACTATCCTCCAAGTTCGACATGAATTATCTTGGTGCAAATAACTTCATTCTGGGAATGGAGATTAAGATAGATTAAGCTGCTAGAAATATATGGTTGAATCAGATGAATTATATTGAAACAATTCTAGAATTATTCAACATGCAGGATTGAAAATCGATGAAGGTGCCAATTCCAATGGGTGTAAGGCTTACTATTAAACAATGTCCAAAGACATAGGAAGAAATAGAGTACATGGCATGTGTTCCCTATGCAAGTGTGATTGGTAGTCTAGTGTATGTGATGGTATGCACTTGACTAGACATTGCCCATGAAGTGGGAGTGTTGAGCAGGTACATGTCGACACCTGAAAAGGAACATTGGACAGATGTCAAAAGGTTATTCAGGTATTTGTGCACCACAAAGTACTATGCTATATGCTACCAAGGAAACACTGGAGGTGACAATGGTAAATTGTATGTGCATGGATTTGTTAAGGCCGACTCAGATGGAGATTTCGATCAACAGAGTTTGACTAATGGATATTTGTTCAAGATGATCGGTGGAGAGATAAGATGGATGAGTAAGCGGCAGGTGGTCATAGCCTTGTCGACAATAGAAGTTGAATACATGGCAGTCACTCATGGAAGAAAAGAAGCGGTATGGCTTCAAAGGTTGTTTTCAGGAATCGGGTTTGAGTAGAGAGCTATGAAGGTAAGTTGTGACATTCAAAGCGTAGAATTTTTGGCAAAGAACCCTACTTATCATTCAAAGACTAAGGACATTGATGTACAATACCATTTCGTAAGAGATATGGTGGGAGAAAGTAGACACGTTGGAAAACATAGCAGATTCATTGACCAAGTCTATGAGTGTTGTGAATTTCTCTTGGTGCAGAGAGGTAACGGGCATTGTTTCCCTAGGTATGTGAGCGAAAGTTCAAGAATCTTCTTTTTCAACAAAAAAAAAACAACAAGTGGTAGAATTTTGGGTTGTTATATTCTTTGTAGTAAAAGTATAGTTGAAGTAAATCAACTAACAATCAATGTTGAGGTATATTGACAACATCAAAAACATGTCGAAGTCGAGGTATATCGATACGTAAGTCTAAGGTCGAGGAAGTCGATCAAGTAAAGTCAAAGTCAAAGATATCAATGAAAATTCAACCAACAAAAGATCGAAGTGCGAGTGTGAAATGACCCACTGGAGACCGAATGAAGGATGGTTGGTAGTTGACTGGTAAACCCAACTTGAATGAAGGATGGTTGGTAGTTGACTGGTAAACCCAACTTGGAGTTGACTGTAACAAAATCCTGGGATTTGTGGTGTTTTTAGCCAATATTATGAATGGATATATAACCATTTTTGGGCACAAATATTTAGGGGTTTTCCTATTGTAAATCCTATAAACAAGAGTGTTGTAAGGCCATAAAGGCTTCTATTGTGGTAGGTGATCATAGAAATTCACTTTTTCATTTTAATGCATGTGTAAGTGTAGGTTGTAGGTCATGCATATGTAAGCCTGATTTGGCTACAGGGTTGTTCTTGCTTGTGCAAGTGGGTATGATGTCGATTGTGTCTTAGGTGTGGACCAAGGTCTTGTGCAAGTGGGTATGATGTCGATTGTGTCTTAGGTGTGGACCAAGGTTAGACATGTAACCTTTTATTTTGAATGAATAAGAAAACAAGACAACAGATCGCTCAAAGGAATGTTGATTTTCCCGGTTAATGGTTTGCAGGGTAAAATATCAATGTACTATGTGATTGCTTATTTCGTTTTCATTCTTAATTAAATTCTTCTTCTCTTTTGTTAGGATTAGTGTGGAAGTGCCCTGCATTTCCTGACAATGTTGATGTTCTCTATGTGACCTAAATAAAAAATAAGGGTTACCCCCAATGAGAAGTTCCAATTAGAATTCACATCGTCTGGAACATGGAACCCTTATGGATTCTAGCTCGACAACCATTTCTAGTTTGGGGGTTTATCAGTTGTGTCCCAGTCCATCGATGACGGTTTCTAAGCTAAAGAATGAAATGAAACTAATTTAATATGCAAATGCATCTTCTTGGATGAAAATTAAATTAATAAGAAAGTAAACAGAGAACTGTGCATGCTCCTATTAATGGCTCGATAAATAGTTCACATAGAGAAAATTATGAATCTGGATAAATAATTGCAAACCTAGAATAGTCTAGCATTGAAACAATCATTTACAGTCCTATGTTCAGAAATTCAAACAAATATTTCATGAAGAATAGAAATAAAAAATGAAACAACCAGACATAAGAATAGTGTACAATGTGAGATACATTATTACACAACTCTAGTGCTAAGAAAAATGTAGTAGAACAATCCACAACAAGTGCAATATAATAACCTAGGTTCTCTAGAAAACATCTTGGCCAAATGGATTCTTCTCATTAAAGTTTCAGTAGTAGTACATGGAAACTCCAAGAGAAAAAAATCCCTTAATTTGAGAACAATCCCCCTATTTGTTGAAGTTCACAGTGATTATTTTCCTTCCTCCTTCCCAACTCTTGGGATTCTATTTGCAAACTTTTTGTCCCTATCCTCTATGGAATGATGAGGGAATATTGATAGTATACATGTTCATACTTTTTTTTAATGACTTATGGAATCGACAACTAGGTTGGTCTCGTACTCACGTGACACGGGGACACGGGGTCGATTCCGACCACTACCACTATAACCTCGAGGTTCCATACATATGCCCCTTCCGCAAGCATGGTTAAATCGAGGGGATTTGAACTCAGAACCTCACTCAACATAATAGTTCATATCACGAAACTTGCCAATTGAGCTTCCCACGGGGGGCTAGAAATATTCATAATTTTTATATACCATACATTATGTAAATTCACCTTTAAAATTTGTGTTTTTAGTGCTAGTAGGTAATCATGGGTTTTGGCCCTAGTTCACCTCATGGAATGTGGTGAATAATTTGTACACTATGTGTCTCTCTTACCTCTATGCTTGGGACTTTCCTACCATGATAATTGTCCTTCACCCTCTACCATTTGATCTTCATTCCTATTTGTTGATTGTTTCTTGTGTGTCGATATCTCATCTTTTGTTATAGATAACCTCTGTGGAGACACTACTATGTACTAGAATATCTTTCTTGCCTTGGCGTACAACGTATGTGTCTATGTAGTCCACTTCTTTACACAATGCGTATTCAAATTCTTGAGTTTGATTCTATCACGATGCTAGTACTTGGGTGCCATTTATCATGAAATAGATAAGTTGCCAATATAAAACCTCACAACATACTATAAAAATGTGCATTTAAACATATATAATTTAATTGGAAACTAAGTGATAATTTTAAGTATAGTCCATTGAGTTTGATATTTAGTCCCTTTGATAGTTATTCCATGGGCATCCCCATTAAAATGTTGTATTGTCATGTTCTTAGGATATTGAGAGTATGCTAGTATTAAAAATTGAAAATATGGGGCAAAGGGTAAGGAATCTCCTAAAACTTATAATTAGAAAGTTGTAAATATCAACAAGACCTTTTCAATGATATAGCAAGAACCCGAAATGAAGATTGGAACTAAACATTATGAAAAAAAACAAAAGTAGGAACTATGTTTTATTTGATGTTCTAGGTTGTGCTCCCTCCCATGTTTAATTTAACCATTCTTGATTTTATCATTATGCCCAAAAATTATTTCATCCTCCTCCACTCTTCATAAATATCAATTGAAAATTGAACTTACAATTTATCCATCCATGCTTCAAGAAATTAGGTCTTAATCATTATTTGTGTTCACAAGTTGACATGTAAAATAATGGGGCCAAAAAGACTTTAAGAGGTTGACTTCAATATGTGATAGCATTGATGAGATAAAATGGCTATTGTATGTTTGAAGAGCACCTAAACATCGAGGATTAAGGAAAATCACAATGTTTACAAGGCATATCCATTTTGGATATAGAGACATATTATAGTCGTGGGAGGGTGTCAATACATCGAATGTGGAGAAAGATTAAAGATTTTCATGAGTCCCTTACACATCGAAGGTCGTCTCGGATTTTATATTTTTTTGGGGTCAGCAATGCATGAAGAGAAATGGACCCAATATTTAATGAGGGTAAATAAATTAATTTAATGGCTTAAGAAGAGGGGCCATCAAATTGTTTTTGCCCCCCTCCTTCCACATCATCTTTGTTTTTTATGTCCCCACATTTTCCAACCAACATAACGCCATCCTTAATTGAATTATTGAACCTTATTTATTTAATTTAAAACCCCTTCAAATGTTTGAATTCCATACTTGTCAATGCTTGAATTAGATCACGTGGTCATTGTATCAAAGGTCAAGACATATTTGGAATGTGTGGAGACCGTTGATACACTAGTGAGCATGGGAAATCATAATGTGTGGAAATTGTCGATACATGGAAGAAAAGGGAATATGATAATGTGTGAAGACTGCAAATACATGGAAGAAAAGGCACATATGGTAATGTGTGGAGAGTGTCGATACATTGAAGAAAGGGTCATATGATAATTCAAATAATGAATGAGAAAAGGAGGGGGTCGAGTGGCATATGCCCCCCTTTCCACCTAGCATATGTACGGTTAGCCAGCTATGCATACACCCGTGTCCGACACTATTTTTAGGTTATCATTGCTTATCTAGCAGTAAGGTCATATATAATGGTAGTAACCATCTCTAGTCAAAAGGAAGGGACAGATTAGAGCTAGTAGAAAATCCCTTTCAGAACCCACCCCTCTGAGGACGAGGGCCAAACATGTAGTAGAGTTTTCATGGCATGGATAAGGAGCCACTTATATCCATCTAATTTTTTTTCACGAAGCTTTTTCTGAGGTATGAGGATCTAATACCATGGCTACGTGTCTACAAATTTCAGCCTCACGAGAAGGGGTGGGCACGTTAACCTTGCTGCCAACACAAATAATTTCACATTTTTCTCTGTGGTTTCTTCCATCTCAGTCTCTACAGACACATGATTATTATTATGATCGTCCAATGCGACAGAGGAAACCTTATGGTCTATTTTCTTTAGACACCAACATACTCTCATCCATTCCTGGATTTGGTTTTTGTACTATGTTATTCCTTAGCCCACGAGACAGAGAAGAGTCTAAGTAATAACCTTAAGCTTCCTATGATCCACACAAGGATCACAAGAGGGTTGAATCCATCTCTTATTTCTCAATTTTCAGGAAGTAAGAATCCACACACATGGTACTTACCTCAAAGGGTCCAATAGATCGAAGAACAAGGTTATCGTGGACAACAACTACGAGCACAATAAATATGTATAATGGTTGATTGAAAAATATCAGCAGTTTTGATCCCACTTCGTCGCTTTACTACTTCTTTCTCAAACAAACATGCTTGATATGTTCTATGTCAGATGGTCGACATGGATATGTCGTTCTAACTGGTGGAGGTCTAAACATATTATTTTATAAGCTTTGCTTGTCGTATGTGACAGATAAATAATTATGATTGGTTAGATTTTATGCCCAAATGTTAATTATATTTTATGTATTTTCTTACATATATTCCATGGTTCATGTATTACCTAGTTGTAATTGAAGTTTTGAGTACTTTGTTCACGAACACTATGTAACTTTAAGTAATTATAAGTTTTATTAGAATTAATAATTCACGTGTGATGCATTATATATATTTATATATATATATATATATATATATATATATATATATATATTCTTTGAGTTAGGTGGGAGAAGAGTATTGACTTTCTTGTTAACTTTAAAAGTACAATTTAATTAATTTGTTATACAAACTCAAGTGAAATTTAATGTGGGATTGGGAGTTAACTTTAAAAGTAAATTTTAATTTATTTGATTATAAAAACTCAAGTGAGATTTAATGTGTGTTGGAATTCTTATACAACCATGGTATGATATATATATACACGATACAAATAAAACAAAATATCTTATAATTGTAGTGTAAAGTTGTGTAACCAAGCAACATTCTCCATTGAAGGCTTACGAACACTTTTACTGTTATTCGATAGTTAAGTAAATGCCTCCCGTTTGGAGTACAAACTTACAATTAAATAACATGATCTTTATACTATATTAACCTTGATCAGAATCGTAAATAAAAAGGTGAAATATTAACTTTTATCAGAATCGTAAATAAAAGGGTGAAAGTAAATGAGTATCACACAATTTTATATATATATATATATATATATATATAATTAAAGGAATTATTATGAAATTTATTGAGTTTAATCGTTATTAAATTATGGAATGAAAATATAATTATGATATATATTTGACGAAGAAACAACATGTGCATCCAAATAAGTAGATTTATTTAATGCCTCGATAGGAAGGTGTAAATTGGTTTTAGGTGTAATAGTTGTAAAGAATGAATGAACTTTTCTTAAATATGTTGAAAGTGTATAATGGAAATAAAGACTGATTATTCAAGTTTATTTTGGTTTACTAATTATACAAATTTTAAATGAATACTTTATCAAGTTTATTTTGGTTTACTAATTATACAAATTTTAAATGAATACTTTATCCAAGTTTATTTTGGTTTACTAATTATACAAATTTTAAATGAATACTTTATCCTCAAATGGTTCAAAATATTAGGTTAATATACACTTGTGCAATCTATAATAAGCTACTTCCATTGACTTCTTGCAACAAATATTATGTTCTTCAAACAGCTTTAATCATATCCTATACACTACGTAATTCTAGAATTCTCTCATTTTTACAAGCACGACGTGCTCCACAATTCCTATCCCAATAGGACATTTCAGAACTTTCTCCTTGTTAATTATCCAAAATCTATTTCATTTTATTTTCATTTCGCAACTTTTCTCTACCTGTTAATAATCTAATTCATTTTATTTTTGTTCAAGTGCATGAAAATTATGGATACAGAATAATAAATGTAAAACGAGAAGACTAGGAACATGCATGCACTACTATCAAAATATGAGATAACGTCAAAGCACATTGATTTTTGAAGCTGTCTTCTAAGCGAGTCAATGTAACGTTTACAAATAAATAGGTTTTATCCCTTGTAATACGCCAAACATAAAATCAATCTTTCTCTCGGAAGCGTTTTAGTTATTAAAAATGGCCAATATCTCTGTGGTTGCGTTTTATTTTTTCAAAAATGTTAAGTTAAGATAAGTCTAGTTACACAATAATGTAATCCTTCTAAACATTTCACCCCTCTACATTCTACCTTAAAAGTTATACCTTCTTAATTAAACTTCGTTTCACATTCTAGTATTTTTCAATGAGGGACTAGTTGCTTTGCAACTACTTCTCTTGTTTATATTAATCTTTATTTTAATTTTTTGAAATTATTTTAATTTATTTTCCCATTTAACATAGTTTAAGTCTTGTTTATATTAATCTTTGTTTTAATTTTTTGAAATTATTTTAATTTATTTTCCCATTTAACATAGTTTAAGGTGAATGATGTGTAAGAGGGTTTCATTGGCATAGGATGGTCAATGTTTAATAATGTTAAAAATGGGGGTTTTGACACAACCTACACTGATTTGGAAGATCCATAATTTATCCATATTATGTCCTATTGAGATGTCATTTTTTGTGATCTATAGAGAATAGGGAGTATCTTCTAATGAGAGAACTTACATCTTCATTCAAGCATTTTAGTGTTTTCAAGATTAATGAGGTTCACTTAATGAGAAATATTTGATGATTTTTTTGGCACTTCTAGACCTCGTATTTTGGTTCCATCAATGGAGTTGGATTCATAATCCCGCAAAAATTATAGTTGGCCTTGGACACCTCTCTTAGAAATTCTCCTATAACCTCCCCTCTATTGTGGATTAATTCAGTCCCCATCTCTATCCATGTCCCCTTAGCAGCTAGAATCACTTTTTTATTATTAAAACTTATAAATAGAATTCACATATATATCACTTGGGCGTAGCCACATATTATATATACATAAGCATCAATTAAAATTGGGAATATAGTTGGGATGTCACATTCCCCCTCCCCTGCCATTGTGCAATGTCCTTGGTGCACACTATGTTGCTATACATATATGCAAATTTACATCACAATACTTAGAAAATAAATTTCTACATTTTCACAACTCCAACAATAGGTCCAACGATAATATCATGTTTCTCTCAACCCGTGGACCCAAGGAATGAACAATTTGTTTATCAAGAATTACCCAAGGAATGTACCGTTCATTTATGAGGATACCCATGGAATGTGCCATTATTTTATTAGGGCTCCCAACATAGATTGGCTAGGACTCTGAAATGGGGTTCTGAAACTCTAACTACTCAAAATGGAGTCTTGCAGTATGTTTTCTTCAAAATTGACAAAACATTACGAGCATTCCTCCCACATGTTTTCTTCATGCTCCCATGTAGCATATTCAATACCATATCATTTCCATTGAACCTTCACTATTCCTATGAATTTGTTCCTCATCACTTTGACTTTCTAGTCGAGGATGCATACTAGTTCCACCCGAAAATCCCCTCCATGCTCCACCTGGATCACATTCCAATCAATTATGTGGTTAGGGTCATGTACATATTTCTTTAATAATGACACATGAAATATATTATGCACTCTCATGGATGCAGGAAACACTAGCATGTATGCAATATTCCCTATTATTTCTAATATTTCAAAAGGCCCACAATATATTGCTTATAACTTTGGGAAACTTCCTAATATTTTTGAACTTTTCTTTCCCTTCACTTTTAAAAATACATATTTACCCACTTTAAAATATCTAAACACTCTATTCTTGTCTACATAGATTTTCTTCCTATCTTGGGTAGCCTTTGAATTCTGCTTGATCTTTTCCATTCATTCTTCCATTTCCTTTAACAAATCTATCCCAAAAACTACTTTGTCCACTGGATTATCCCAACTCACTGGTGTATTACACTTCTTTTCATACAATGATTCAAATAGACTCATTTTTAATGAGGCTTGATACCCATTATTGTATGCAAATTCCACTAGGTGGATATAAACTCCCACTTTCATGGATGATGCATCACATACATTTTGAGATTGTCCTCACTTATTCTATCAGTCCCATCCGTTTTCACATTGACTCTCGGTGATAAGCTATACTAAGATTTAAATTTTTTCCAAAGACTTTGAACAAACCTTTCCAAAAGTTAGATGGAAACTTTGGATCTTTGTCTCAAACTATTTCCTTAGGCACTCCATGTAGCATGAAAACTTCCTTCATGTATATTTTTGAAATATTTTCTTCCTTGTGTGTTGTCTTCACATGAATAATATGTTCTTCCTTAATTAATTTATCCATTGCCACCAAGATGGAATCATGTTTTTTCACTGTTCTGGGTAGCTTTGTAATGAAATCGACTGTGACAACTTATCACTTCCACTCTGGAATGGGAAATGGTTATAACAACCATGTTGGATGCATATGCTCTATCTTCACTTTTTGTCACTCTAGACATATGGCTATGTAATTATCCACTTATTTCTTAATTCTTGGCCAAAAATATTGGCTTCTGACAACTACAATTTCTTTTCATATATTGGGTTCCCAACATATGGAACATTATGTATTTCCCTCATCACTGCATTTTTCATCTCACTGGAATTTGATACATATACTTTTCCTTTGTATCTAATAATTCCATTTTCTTTTAGCTCACAAAAAATAAACTTTTGTTGAAAATTCCCTTGATGTAACACTTCTTTTATTTTCCAGGTATTGTTGATATGAATTTTCTCTTGCAATAATTTTATCTTTCATATCAGTCTTGTACATGCTAATGGTTATAATATGCATTTCATGAGCTCTCATGTTGAGTGCATCAACCACTTGATTTTTCTTGCCTTTTATATGTTCAATTTCAAACTCATATTTGCTAAGAAATTCAAGCCATCTAATTTGTATGGCATTTAATGTTTGTTGTCCAAAAAAGTGCTTCACACCATAGTGGTCTCTCCTTATCTCAAATTTCTTACCCATGAGACAATGTCTCCACTTTTTTAATTCATCTACAATTGTTTCCAATTCCAAGTCATTTGTAGCATAATTCCTCTCATGCTCTTTTAATTTTTTGGACCCATAGCATACCGGATGATATTTTTAACTCAGGACTCAACCAAGCCCTTACTTACATGCATCGATGGAGACAAAGAAATATTCATTCATATATGCAATATTCAATATTGGTGCACTTATCAATGTGTCTTTTAGATGCTTAAAACTCTCTTCATACTTGGGAGTCCATTCAAATTTTACTCCCTTCTTTTGCAAAGAAGTGACTGGTCTTGCAATCTTTGATAATCCTTTTATGCATATTTGGTAATAATTGGCAAGACCCATGAATGATATAACATCTATGAAATTTCTTGGCATTGGACATCCTCTAATGGCCTCTATCTTATAAGGATCCACTGTTATCCCTTCTACTGAAGTTATATGCCCTGGGTAGTGAAATTTTTTTTCATAAAAGATGTTATTACTTAGCTTAGCATACATTTTATTCTCTCTTAAAATTTGCAACACCATTCTTAAATGTTGCTCATGTTCCCCTTTTGACTTATGGTAAATGAGTATATCATCTAGGAACAAAATTTCAATCTTGACAAGGTATTCCCTAAACACTCCATTCATTAAGCACATAAAACAATTGGGACATTTGATAGTCCATATGACACTACCATGAATTCATAATGTCCATCTTGTCGTGAGTGTTATCTTTTTGATGTCTTCTTCCTTTATTCTTACTTCATGATAACTTGATCTCAAGTCAATCTTGGAAATATTCTTGCACCTTTCAGTTGATCAAATAAATCATCAATCCTTGGCAAAGTCAAGTCAATCTTGGAAATATTCTTGCACCTTTCAGTTGATCAAATAAATAATCAATTCTTGGAAAAGGATATATGTTCTTTATGGTAACATTATTTAGCTCTCTGAAATCAATACATAGCCTTAAGGTTCCATCTTTCTTCTTCACCAAAAGAAATGGGGAACCCCAAGTTGACACACTTGGCCATATGTGCCCCTTATTTAACAATTCCTCAAGTTGCATATGGAACTCCTTCAACTTTGGCGTGCCCATTATGTAAGGTGTCTTAGAGGGGAAACTCCTAGCACCAAATCAATAGAGAAATCAATGTCTCTCTTTGG
>CBVK0100142415.1:0-11355 GCA_900067695.1 Picea abies | reverse complement strand
CGAGGGAGAGAGATCACGAGTTGTCGGCATCTCGGCGCATCGGATCTCGGAGGGTTGAACCCTGAGTGCTTAGTGTCACGATCAGCGAGGGCGCGATAGAATGAAGTCCCGACAGCGGAGGGAGAAGTTAGCGTTGACTGACGCATCGGGTCTCGGGGATTCGAGGACCCAAAGGATAGACAGTGAATTCGTGAGCCACGAAGTTCCGATCCTCCGATAGATCAAAGAAGGAGGGTCATGTGGAAAGAACTGTGGGTAAGGAAGATCCCCGATAAGGGGTAAGAAGAAAATTTGACGTTCTTCGGGCCGTAGAGAAGAGAAGGTCCTGTGAGCGGGCGAGGAGTTACAGGAGGAGGTAGCTCGTGCTTGCACCACAAGATACGACTTAACTCCACCAGGTAAAAATGATTCCTAATGATAGGATATGGTCTGATACTCAACAAAATTGCTCAGTCCAAGGTGCTCGCAGTTGCAACTAGGATACAACCTCTCATTCCTCATGCACCTGTCACACCCAAGGAAGTGTACCCTTTCTCTTCTCAATAGTATCTCGACTACCCCACTTCCCTTCCAGGGTTACTAGAAAAAATACAAACAAGAAGTCTCTGAGCCCTGCAACTAATGCCCAATGTACCAAGGAACAATTCCCAACAAAAATCTCACTTGGAGAGTATGTTCACAGGCCTGAAAACTAATCCGGATTATTTTCGGCACGAAATGAGAGTGGAGATATAATAAAGAAAGCCATTTGGAAAATGTGGGTGGCCCCCGATATCCACCTGGATCAAAAACCCACCTATTCAATAACATATCTCTCACCTAGAGAGACTACTCACAGGCCTGAAAACCTACCTTTTCAACATAAAAACTCGTATGACCAAACAAAAAAACCCTTACAAGCTCTTCTCTTCACAGATAAGGTAATAGTCAAATTTTCGTAGATAGTTCAACCCCCTCTACACTCTAGAAAAGTGAATAATGAATAATCCTGCCCCAAAATACACTAAGGAAAAATATATATATTGCATTCCTTCAACTTGACACTTGTCACCTTCATAAGTATCTTATATATTGCATTCCTTCAACTTGACACTTGTCACCTTCATAAGTATCTTTCGACACTTGGTGACTCGTTCCCTACCTTCGGGAACTTAGAATAAAAATAATTATTCATAAAATTACACTTTTCTGGAAATATTATAAAATATTCCCTAAGGCTTAAGTCTTCTACCCTTTTCCCTTTTTCTGATGGAGTTAGCCCCCTGTCTCTTTTCATCTAAGTTTGACTATGCACAACGATGTAATATTTTATTAATAACTTGAGTATGATTACTTTTACATGGATAGACACATTGGCTTATCCGCGTCTTGGCTCACCAACCTCTTAATCATACAAGCTCTCTTACCTCATTACATATACAACCATATATATACATATATATAACTCATCTCGGTGTGCACTCCCAGGTCATTCCCACACACTTACCCAAGTGTGCATAACACTATAAATTGTGCGCACTTACTTAGGTGTGCGCAACACTCTGAAATGTGTGCACCCTTTCATTGATAACAATTGTTTGCACACTACTCAGGTGTGCACAAAACCAAACTTGGTGACCAGGATCAAAAACCTAAATGCAAAATTACATTTACAATTGATACTGTGACTCACCAGCCTATATGTAAAATTATAAAGGGTACAGATTAGGAACATCACATTCCCCTCCCCCTTATTTATGCACTATCCTTAGTGCATCATATACACATGTACATACAAAATTTTAAAAATCTTCAAAAAGACGCAAATACTCTACTCACATAGAATCCTCACACTCCCAAGTTTCATTTTTAGGACCGTACTAGGTCCATTGGACCATTATCACCTCCATGGATTGATTTCAGAGCTGTTTGATTTTCCGATCCAATATGAAAATAGGTCGCACTTGAAAATTGCCTTCTGGATCCACCTGAATATCATTCCAATCAATAATATGATTAGCCTCAAGTAAGTAATTTTTAAGAAATAACACATGGAAAACATTATTTATACACAAGGATGTAGGCAATGCAAGCATATATGCTATAGGACCAATCCTCTCTAGGATTTAAAATGGCTCATAATATCAATTTTCCAACTTACAACACTTTCCCAACCTTAGGGATGTACCTCTGACTTTAACTTTCAAGAAATCGTGATCGACCACTTTAAATTCTATGTGGGTTCTGCCTTTATCTGCACAACTTTTCTGCCTATCTTGGGTAGCCTTTAAATTTTTCTTTATTTTTACCATCTTCTCTTCCATTTCCCAGAGTAGATCTAGCCCAACTACTACATGGTCTACTGGGTTGTCCCAACTCACTGGCGTGTTTCACTTTCTACCATAAAGTGCTCAAAATGGGCTCATCTTTAAAGATGCTTGATACCCATTGTTGTAAGCAAACTCTACCAAGTGAAGGTAGTCTTCCCATTTGGATGGTTTATCCATCACATACACCCTAAGCATATCTTCAATCACTCAGTTTACCCTTTCAGTTTTTCCATATGTCTCAGGGTGATAGGATGTGTTAAAGTTTAGATTTGTTCCAAATTCTTTGAATAACCCTTTCCAAAAGTTCGAGGTGAACTTGGAATCTTTGTCAAACACAATTGTCTTAGGTACACCATGCAACTTAGCAATTTCTCTCATGTAAATCTCAGCAATGTTATTTTCTTTGTAATTTGACTTCACTCAAACAAAATGGATAGCTTTAGTAAGCTTGTCCACCATTACCATAATAGAATCATGTTGCTTGGATGATATGGGAAGCTTAGTTATAAAATCCATTGTTATAACTTCCCACTTCCACTCAGAAATGGTAAAAGGTTGTAGCAAACCAGCTGGATGTCTATGTTCAACCTTGACCTTTTGACATTTAAGGCATCTAGCAATAAAATCAACAACCTCCTTTTTCGTATTTGACCAATAGTATTTCTTTTTGACTGCGACAATTTTCTTCTTGACCAAATCAAAGAAATGATTAGTGAATGATTATAACCACATCCACCAACTAATCACTTTATTGAAAAATATAACTAAATAGATATAGTATTCAATCTTTAGATTCTTTAATATGGCAATGAAATGTGGGGTGTAACCAACAAAGGATTGGCATTTCTTTAGGAAGAAATTGTTTAAGTCATAAGTTGGAGAGTTACCAAACTAACAATGGGTCTCAAACATGATGAGAATATGGTGATCAAAATTCCATAAGTATATGTGTGGACCTCTCCTACCAATTTGAAAACATTATAATGATTAAATTGCATTAGGAGTTTGTGTAAGTATAGGCCTTCCGAGACATGGTGAAAATATGATGATCATAATTTTTACATGTTGTTAATAACATTAATAATACAATATATCAAAATTATAAGAAGATGATAAAGTACATCAAATGATATACCACATCATATTGAGATAATTGAGGGATGAGAGTGGGTAGGGGTATGACATTGTGCTTAAATAGATGGCACAACAAGCACAACGAGAGCATCATATGGTGATTGGTACATTTGCAATCCATAGGGCATGCCACATCTCCCTAGATGCAACATATGTGAGGTGATACACTACTAGATGGTACAATGTATGAATAATGATTAACAAATGTATAGGTTCACCCTCACATTCGATGACTATTTTCATGAAAATATTTATAAAAAATCAATATAAACATAAACATGAATGCCTAGTAATTTACATAAAGTTAGATTTGGACCCTCATATTAACAATGGAAATAAAACATTATTACTCATTTTTTAAAATTAAAGCTTCCCCTAAAATTTATTAATTGGCAATATGTACAAGTTTTATTACAAAAAATGATTTGTTGCCAACACAACCTCCACTAGCAAGCCCAAATTTGAAAAATAAGAGTTGGCTTATGCCTAAACACCATTTATTAAGAAGTCTCGATCATAGCCATAGAAAAAATAAAACAAAAGGGCATACACTTGAAACACTCACTTATCCTACAACCCAACTAGTTGTAGGATGAGGCTAGTCATGGTTTATTGGGGCCTTGCCCCATCCAATTGGAGAAGGATCAAAATCAATGATAACCATAGTGTTCCACCCATCAGTTGGTGTTTTCATGGTCTTTGTCCCCTATGAGATAGTGAGTGCCAGAGTAGGGGACTATTTGGCATGTGTGAGGGTCCAAAAAATGGACTATGTGTGCACTCTTGTCAGTCTCAAACATGTTTTCCAATTCTTTGTAAAACTTGTTGTGGTTAGATCCAACAAATTTAGGTCAAGAGGGTGATCCTTGCGGGCCAGGTACGCCAAATGGGACAAGAGGGTTAGGAGGTAATCTACTCATTGTATTTGGGGCCCTATTCCTATACTCAAGAATATGTTGGAGATGCTCCATATCTAGTTGTACCTTTCTAGTCCACACCATGGTCTACAATATCAAACTAGTAAATATAAGTGCTACATCATACAACATAATTTATGAGACAATACATTAGCATTGAAAAAATAATAATTTTTTTTTCCAGATCCAAAAGAGAGATTTAGTTTGGAAGAGAATCTAAGACACTTAAAATTGAAAGGCCCAAGGTAGGAAATCACCTAGCAAGGAAACCCACCAAGACAGGGAAGCATGGAAATATTTTTTACACAAAAACACTACCTAAGCCTTGACATCCCTCGTAAGATACATAGCTAGAAGAGGTGATTTAGGGTTTCAGTTCAATTGCATTGTGGACAACATGAGTTTTTACTCTTAGGTATGTCAACCTTTTATCCAAAGGGAGACCCCTCACCATGAAGCTCTAGGAAAAACCAATATTTTTTGGGTTCAAGAATGGTGATAGACTTTTCAATTACTTCCTAATTGATTTAGTAAGAAACTAAAGAGTTGTACATTTAATTATCACTCTGAGGTCGTATCCCACTTATGAGTTGTCATGCTCTGTATATACAAGTGTAGTGTCATAATTTCTAATGAGTTGTAGTACTTTTAATGTCACAAATCGATATTTTAAGATACTCAATTAAGTCACCAATATATGCTACTTCTTGAATTGCAGGAAAATAAATGTCACACTTGTGGGAAAACAAAATCACACTTGTGGAAGGTAAATCACACTCGTAGAAAGTAAATTACACTTGTGACAAATAAATTACTCTTGCGGATAGTAAATCACATTTGTGGAAAGTAAATCACACTTGTGAAAAGTAAATCGCACTTAGCGAAAAATAAATCACTCTTACGGAAAGGAAATCACACTACAGAAAAATAGTTCACTCTTTGTGGAAAGGAAGATTATGTTAATATCTAATGGTGACTTGCTCAATTATAATGATGATATTTACTTGTTGTAACATTATGTGTTCATACATTCAATGAAAACATATAAAATCAATAGATTATCAATACCAAACAACTGGAGAACAAAGTTGTCACAAATATGAAAGAAAACAGAATAAAGTAAAGCTGCAAGCAGAGTTGCAGCATGAAAGTTACAACAACATGAATTGCAACAACAGGAGTTGCAACAACATGAGTTGCAACAACATGAGTTGCAACAAGATGAGTTGCAACAATGTTTACGATTACAAACTTATAGAGATCAAATAAACACCAAGTTGGAGCTGATGATTGCAGAATCCACAACACAAAATAAACTAAATATTAACCACACCATAATTGCAATTAATTGTTTACAAAATATGGAATCACAACAATATAAGGAGATAAAATTAATCCATAATTAAATGAACAACAATTAAAATTTCATCCTAATATTAATGTACAGGAAGTACCTAACTAAGGAGGGGGGGGGAGTATACCCCCTTAGACAAGGCACTAGGCTAGGAAATTAGAATCACACGAGCATTCAACACATCATCACACAAACAAGAGGAGAAAAGGAAATTATATTTCCAAAGTCTTAATTTTTACAATCCAATCGTATGATATCGTTAGAATCATTCCCCAAACTCAAGGAAAGATGGGTTTTTTATACAATACATTCAATGCCTAAATAAAACAAGGAGGTGGATGGACAACCATGAGAATTTGATTGTTCATCCATTTACATTGATATTGCCAATTTTTAGAAAAGATAGGGAATATATTGACTTGGATCAATTGGGTGATAGTTGGTAGACAAAATAATCTCTCTTTTCATTGTCCACTTGTCTTTTTTCATCTTTCTATGTGATGAGCGATCTATGACCAACTATTGTAACATTGACTGATCTGTTGGCAGAATTTGTCTTGGAGTTGCAGCAAGAGTGTGATGCTTCAGAGTTGCAGTAGTTGTGTCATGTTTAAGAGTTACAACAGTTGTTTCATGCTTCAAAGTTGCAACAATTGCGTCATGCTTCAGAGTTGCAACAATTGTGTCATGCTTCGGAGTTGCAACAGTTGTGTCATGATTCATAGTTGCATCACTTGTAGAGGAGTTGTATCTCCTACAGGGAGTTGCAACCATTGTAATTGAACAACTTCAAGGAAAAATATTACTTGAATTGCTTCCAAGTGATCCTAGTATCAATAATGTGCTCAAATTGCTTCAATTCATCCCATGGCATAGAAAATTTTCCATGAAAATTGTATGTGGAAATCCTAGCTTCTAGGTTAGATGAGTAGTTGTGCAATTGATAATACTTTCTTATTCCAAGCAACTAAGATTCAACAACATCTTCCCTTTCTCTTTCACCATCAAAGGATGGCAGCTTAAACTTCATAATCTCTCTTTGCAAACTATCCAACTCATATCCTCTTCTTTGATTCCTAACACGAGACACTTATGGACTGCTCCTTGACTCCTCAAATGCATAAAACTTCCTAGTTGAGTAAGGAGGTGAGTGATGTATATGATTTTTGGCACTTCTTGAGTGACTAGTTCTTTTGTAGTTGTTTGTTTTTTCATAATATCTACCTTCTTCTTCATGTATTGAGCCTGATCCATTATTTTCTTGTCTCTACAACTGATTTAGGATTTGTATCATTTGGGCATTTATTTGATTTTTCTCCTCTTCTTCTCTCATTATCCTCTCGTTTTCATCTCTATAGGTTTGCACTTCCATTCTGAGACTTCTCATAGTCTCTATGAATGCTAGTGATCTTCCACAACATATGAGATAGAAACCTATAATACTATGAAGGAATTAACCTCCATAACCAACTATAAAAAACCACAGTCTCCAAAATAAAGAAGGAAAATCAGGCACTAATAGAGATGCAAAAAGTGAGAGGGGCCCTCATGTCCTTCTATTCATTTATTGAATTTGATCTTCCCTTTTGGAGCCTAAAGTTCTTTTTTGGATAAGGCATCTGCCACCCAATTTTTTTCCCTTAAGATATGTGCAAACCTAAGTGTACTGAAAGACTTTTCTATTTCCAAGATCCTATCCATCCAACCCACTAGAGATGTAACATGTAAATTTCCCCTATAATTCAACCATTCAATCACAATTTTTGAATCTCCAAATAACTGTAGATGATCAAAGCCTAGTCAGGATGCCAAAATTAAGGTCTCCCAAAATCCTAGAAGTTCAACCCTTGTGTTTGTACCAGGGCCACAATTGAGGGTCCACTTGTAGCCAGTGTTTTCAGAATTTTTTAAAACACCCCTTGCCTCACTCAGTAACCCATTTTCTTGAGTTGCGCCATCAAACCATCCTGCAGTAGGAAGAGTATAAATGAGAGTCTTTAAGATTCTAAGACACTTCCCTTTTCGAGGACCCAAACCATCAGAGTTTTCCAACATCCCCAGAAATTTATAAACAATCGTATAAATAGAAGGGATACAACTTTCAAAGATTTTATTGTTTCTTTCCAACCAAATGAACCAGGAGGCCAAGTAAGGCAGAGTACTAAAGTTCCACTCCTTTTTAGTCCAACTATCAAAACGATTAGATAAAGAGTTACCTTCCCAAGTATAACTTATATGAAGAGCAGATTTTAAATTCTGCCACACTTAAAGAGTAAAAGCGTTGTTGAGAAAAAGATGCAAGCCTGAAACATAATAGACAGAGGCTTGGTCCTTCCCAACATTTTTTTTAAGGTTATCCCAAGTTAGGAAAGACAAGCATTCATAAATACTATGAGAAGTCTTAGAATGAAAGTGCAAACCTATAGAGCTAAAAACAAGAGGATAATGAGAGCACAAGAGGAGAAAAATCAAATAAATGCTCAAATGATGCAAATCCTATATCAGTTGTAGAGACAAGCAAATATTGGATCGGGCTCAAGACTTGAGGAAGAAGGATGATAACCACCAATGATCTTTATTGTTCGAACTCATAATCTTTATTCTAAAACTCTTTCTTAAATGTTGAACTCATAACCAATTACTAAATCAAAGTAGTGAAGGATGATAACCACCTCCACCAACTAATCACTTCATTGACAAAGCTAACTAAATATATATAGTATTGAATCTTTAGATTCTTTAATATGTTAATGAAATGTGGGGTGCGACCAACAAAGGGTTGGATTTTCTTTAGGAAGAAATTTCTTAGCTCATAAGTTGGGGAGTTAATGAAACCAACAATGGGTCTCAATCGTGATGAGAATATGGTGATCAAAATTCCATAAGTATATGTGTGGACCTCTTCTACCAGTTTGAAAACATTATAATGATTAAATTGCATTAGGATTTTGTCCAAGTATAAGCCTTCCAAGCCATAGTGAGAATATGATGGTCAAAATTTGTACATGTCGTTAATCATGTTAACAATATAATATATCAAAATTATAAGAAGAGGATAAAGTACATCAAATGATCTACCACATCATATGGAGCTACTTGAGGGATGATAGTGGGTGGAAGTATGACATTTTGCTTCAATGGATGGCGCAACATGTACAACAAGAGTATTGTTTGGAGATTGGTACATTTGCAATCCATGGGAGATGCCACATATCCCTAGATGCAACGTATGTGAGGTGATGCGCTATTGGATGGTATGACATACAAACAATTATTAACAAATGGATAGGTTCACTGCCACATTCGTTTGCTATTATCATGCAATTTTATTAAAAATCAATATAAACATAAACATGAATGCCTAGTAAACATAAAGTTAGATTTAGATTTGGACCCTCAAATTAACAATGGGAATAATTTTTTTTTATTTTTTTTAATTAAAACTTCCCTTAAACTTTAGTAATTGGAAATATGTACAAGCTTTATTAAAAAAAATGATGGGTTGCCAACATGGCTTCAACTAGCAAGCCCAAAAATAAAAAAATAAGAGTTGTCTTATGCCTAAACATCCTTTATTAAGAAGTATTGATCATAGTCATAGAAAACATAAAAAACAAAGTGCATACACATGAAGCACTAACTTATCCTATAACCCAACTACCCAACTATATGTAGGAGGAGGGTAGTCATGGTTGCTTGGGGCCTTGCCCCATACAATTGGAGGACGATCAAAATCAATGAGAACCACTGTGTCCCACCCATCAGTTGGTGTCTTTGGGGACTTTGGCCCCTCTGAGATAGTGAATGCCAGAGTAGGGAACTATTTGGTATTGTGTGAGGGTCCAACAAATAGACTGTATGTGTACTCTTGTCACTCTCAAACATGTTGTCCAATCTTTTGGAAAACTTGTTTTGGTTAGATCCAAAAAATCAAGGTCAAGAGGGAAACCCTTGTGGGATAGGTAAGCCAAATGGGCCAAGAGAGTTAGGAGAAACTCTACTCATTGTGTATGGGGCTCTATGCCAATACTCAAGAATCTGTTGGAGATTCTCCATATCTATTTGTACCTTCCCAATCTACTCTATGATCTAGAATATCAAACTAGTAAATATAAGGGTTACATCGTACCAACATAATTTATGACACAATACATTAGAATTAAACAAATCACTATTTATTTTTTTTCTAGATCCAAAAGAGAGATTTAGTTTGGAAGAGAATCTAAGCAAGTTAAAATTCAAAGGCCCAAGGTAGGTGATCACCTAGAAAGAAAACCCACCAAGACAAGGAAGCATGGAAATATTGTTGACACAAAAACACTACATATGCCCAGACATCACTCTCATAAGGGATAGAACTAAAAGAGGTGATTTAGGGTTTTGATTCAATCACATTGTGGACAATGCAATTTTTCACTCTTAGGTATGCCAACCTTTTATCCAAAGGGATACCCCTCACCATGAAGCTCTAGAAAAAAAAATATTGTTTTGGTTCAAGAATGGATTTCCAAATGTTGCTTAAATGAAATAACCAGGTCTTTTTCTTGGATTTTAGTGGACAAAATTTGATTGGTTAAATTTCCCATAAAGGATTGGATCAAAATCATTTATATCCTATGGTTATCCTATATCTGAGAAAGGTGGTGGTTTAAACCCATCTCCAATCTCGCTACCATGTGTGAGGTGTTCGGAGGACAATGTTTAACACCAAAGCATCGTGGATGATCCCTTGGATGCAATCTATACTAATATTATTATCATTAGGAAACAAAAAAATCATTTTGAGATTTGCCTATGGGTTCTAGTTTCTAGAAAAACTATCAAAAAAATCATTGGTCTAGTGGTTTCCTCACAAAAAGAGATTTAGGGATGAGGACTAGGAGTATTCAACCAATTCCTTTCTCTCAAATAGGATCAATTGTGACCACCAAATGAAATTCTCATTAAAATATAGGACAATCCTTAGGGATATCTCTTTCTAGGTTAGGCCCCTATGAAAAACAAAAGTGGTTGGCACTTTGATCCTTGAAGGAGTTAGTAACATATTCTGAAGAGAAATGCCTTGTCATACTTTTTGTCTGACAACATACCTTGTTGAATGTGATTCCTAAGTAAAACTTTCCAAGCCTCTTTCCCTTCCATGACCAAATTGCCCACTTAGCTCCTGGACTTGAAGCCTAGTTTTGATGATATCCAATCCCCCAAATTATTGAGGGATACAACACATCTCCCAACTAGCTTGATGGAAACCTAGATACTGATTAAGGTTATCCCACATAAAGTTGTGAAAGGTTTCTCAAGTGTCCATAAGTTTCCTTTAACAAAACTAACAAGAAGAGCAGTATACATGGGTAGCTACCAATACTTCGGTGCAAATTTGGAATTTGATTGCTAACACTAGGGGTTAGTGATCCACTTAACTATCTTCTTCTCAACTCATTGCACTACCACTTCATATAGTTATTTAATATGTTGATAATCAATAGCAATATATGTTCATGTCAATTATTATTCTTTGCATCAATTAATTTTTCTAAATGTCATGGACTATTTCCTTCTTTGAGGTTTTTCACCTCATAAACATTGGTTTCTTGATCTTTGATACATCTGTAAGTGTTTGTATTAAGGCACATGTGATGCA
>CBVK0100142398.1:0-12121 GCA_900067695.1 Picea abies | reverse complement strand
AAAGTAACAGTAGACTTCCCCATAAAAATGGGAAAATTAATAGAAGAATCCTTGTCCCGTATGAAAGGTAAGTAAGATTCCAAAACATCAGATAGAGAAGTCTCTTCTTCTTCTGGTTCATGGTAACCCAGGAGAACATCTGAAGCCTCCGACAAGGGTGGTAAAGACTCAGGTAAGGAAATATTTGAAGACATAATCGCAGGCTCTAAAGGAGAAGTCTGAATTGAAATCCCAACTCTATCTGAGTGAATTGGATCAGAGGCCAAATGGGTATCTAAAGAATTCACAAAAAGTTTTAGAACCCTGTTCCCAGAGTCCTTTGGAGGGGAACTAGAAAGGGTAAGGTCTACCCCAAGTCCTTTGGAGGGGAACTAGAAAGGGTAAGGTCTACCCCACCCATCCCCAGTAAAAATAGAGTACAAAGCATAGAGGATAAAAGCCATTTGAAAAAGCTTAAAGCTTCACGTTCCATAAATGACAAAGAGTGGAAAAGCAATGGATAGTGATGGAATAACTTACCCAGCAATGACTGACTCGATAAAGTGTCAACTCCCTCCGGTTCCAATGGATCAAGTTCAGTACCATAGAACCCAGTTTTCATTGAGTTATCCTGGGTAACATAATCTGGATATGTTTCCTCCAGTTCAAGTTTCGTTTCCACTTGACCTTTGTAGTCGCGTCGTAAATGCGCAGTGCTCTGACAAATGCTGCATTGAAAATACACTCCCATGTAATCCAGACTTTGAATCAATCGTCTTCCTTGCCATTTGATTTCTAAGTTTTCCGGGAGCCCCTGAGTAATGTCCATTTCCATAAGAACCAGCCCTATATTCCTTGAAATCGCAGCTAAGGCACCAGTATCAATGGCTATGAAAACCCCCAGGGAATTTCTAATGGCCTGGAGAGCTCCCTTGTTCCAGAACTGCCATGGAATTCTTGGTAGTAAAACCCAAAAATGCCTCATGGAGAAATAATCCGTTTTTGGATTAAAAGCCACACACCATCTTTTGATCATGAGACTACTCCCGCCATTCAGCCATTTTTTATACAACAAAAGTGTGACGTCTTCGGGAGACCTGCAGAGGAATCCCAACCATCCTTTAGTAAGTTGAAAAGTCTCGGGAAAATAACCAAGTAAATGCTTCCAATCCTTTTTCAACCAGACCGGGAGAGTGTCCTTTTGTAGTTTTCCATAGGTAAAATGAACCACCAACCCACACAGAGCCATACGACAAGTGTCCTCCAAACCAATGTCGAAGCCAAGAACCATCTTCCTAAGAAACTTATTAGACTTCCATTGTTTCCTAAAACATGGTGAAAAAGTCTGTGTCTTAACAACCTTCCTACCTATACCAGTAAGACCTTCCTGGCTGTCCTCTATACCAGTAAAAACATTAGATGATGGTCTTAGTGCTTCTGATACCTCCTCAGTAAGATGTGAAAGCCTGGCTTGGTTAGTGGTTTTCAAAGCTGCTCCTGATAGTAAGGAATCTATTTGAGAAGGGTGAACTGTGGATAAGTTCTCCTTTGTGGCCAAACAAGTCGAAGAGTTGCCCTATTTCCAATGAAACTCCACCGACGTAAAATGTCCGGCCTCCCGCCAGAATTTTTCGTCATCCTTACCCATTAAAGTCCTTATCTCCTCGTTTATTAAACTTTGTTTTGACAGATCCATGAAGGTACATCTGTCTGCCACTAACCAAAGCTCATAGGAAATGTGGCCCTACAAATCCCCAAAAGGAATAAATAAACACAGATTAAACATGAGACTTCATTAATGAAAGAGTGATCCACCTGTAAGCCACATTAAAGCTAGATGAAAAAAATCCGTGGAGTTAATGCGACCTCTAGGAAAGCACAGATGCCTAGAAGTGAAAATACACTTGGAACGTGATAACCCAGAGCTAAGTTGACAAGAACAACTAGACTCACAATAAATCGAAATGATTAGAGTAAGACTTAATGTAAGATGGTTCAGGCTAAAAGCCAACATTAACTCCTTTTAAAAAACTACCATATAGCCTTCTCTGTTGTCCCGTAACTCCTTTTCAACAGCTAAAGGCTCTATAAACTCATGGAAAAGCTAAAAAAAAACAACACTTGCAGCTGAGACCAATCCCTGCCATGCCATCAACCACCACTCTATACTAGTCCCAAAACTAAACACCCAGTGGACAGAAACCCAAGAGAGACACTACTAGTTGATGTTCCCGCCTAAAAAAATTCAAAATAACCAAATAAAAACCTGTTGTGCTCGGCTCCCTTTGGCTCCCCGTCCTCATCGCAGCTTCAATCCTCATCGAGGAACTTGAGAAGCGTAACAAGCTTTCCGAATATGGGTTTCAGGTTTTCCAAGCTCATGAGTCAATTTGGAAGCCAAAGAGAACTTGATCATTCACTTCATGCATATTTTCATTATGTACATTTAATATCACAAGGAAAGTTTAATGTACATTACTTTATTTAATAATTTAAAATGAATCAGTTATAAAATAATAAAGTCCAGATTATTTTTATATATATTAGGTAGTAATATATTGGTGTCCATCATTATAAATAATAAAATAGTAAAAGAAACTTACAATCAAGTATGGGATATACCAAACACCAAGAAAGGGCCAAATCACACTTAGGTACTTGTTATTAGGAAAAAAACATATTATGCCAATGTCCCTCATAGTGAAAACTTCAGGGAATCCACTTTCTTGAAACAACCAACTATAGCCCTTGCCATTACCATTACCGCCATCTATATGGGATCCCTTGTCATTTATTACTCCCTCTAACTCCACAACCAGTTCCATAGGACCACAAATATTCCTTGTGAAGTGTTATCTCTTGAAAACAAAGAAAACAAAAAATTACAAAATTCATTAATGAGAATATTAGACACTTGCAAAATGTGTTAGTAATTTAAAGTTGTGATTCAATCAACAACCATGAATTGTATTAAAAAAGAAAGCTAACCTAGGCACTTTCATGTCCATCTTATACTTCTAAGAAATGTACTTGAGAACTGTCATTATATTTTTGTGCACTGCCTAAATGCATGTGCAACCCAACAACTCAAATGATTAAAAACAACACAATAGAAATTCATGTTTTTGAAATTATAAATCGATTTAAAGCTATCAAAACTTTTTCATTAATTTAAAATAACTTTTACAAAGTTTTAAATAAAAAATACAATTTAATTTTTTTTATATAATTAAAAACAATAAAATAAAAATTATAAATAAATTTAAAGCTATCAAAACTTTTAAAACTTAAAACAAAAACATTGTAAAAAATGAATAATGATCAACCAACATATTTTAGTTAAAAACATTATTGTAAAAAATGAATAATGATCAACCAACATATTTTAGTTAAAAACATTGTTCTTCATGTGAATTGTCATTTACAATATAAAACAAAACTCAACATTAGAGCACTACGAAAAACATTTTCAATCTAGATGTGCACACTTGCCTAGCTTTCAGATAGAGAGAATTGAACAATAACGAGTAAAGCTCATTGCTTTATCTATCTGGGTAATCTCTTCCTTTAACTATGCATTCATGCACCACAAAAAAAAGATTTCGAAGCTACAATGTTGCAAATAGAAAATTCCAGAGAAGCACAGAAAGAGAGATAGAAAGGGAGGATCTTGTAAGAAAATAACTAAAAATTCTTATGGGTTGTCTTTTCTTCTATGTAGGGATGACATCATTTTTAGGTGGGACTCCTTTTCCAAGGATAAGATCTACATTGAGTGGCCAAAGCTTGCATTTACCAACTTATTTGTGGATCACCACACAAGGATCTTGCAAGTCTATACCTCTGACAATTATGTCAAAGTCAGTTATTGACTTCATTTATTAAAAGACGAACAAAGTGTTACAGATGTCAAACTGACAAAGTCAAGGGACGACACAATTGGTATGCCCACATTTTCATTCGATCATCGTTTGTATTTGATTCCTCTAGGGAATTTGGAGATATATATAAATACCCACTTTGTAGCCCATCCATATTTGAAAAAGAAAATAGAAAAATGTGCGTCTCTTCATACTTCTCACTTTTAAAAGAGCTTTTTAGATGTTAGCGTGAATTTGTTTTTCACAATTCTCTAAGTTTTGCAATTTTGTAGTTTCAGTATGAAAATAGTAATTTATTCACACAAATAGCACTTTTAATGTTATGTATCTCAACATAAAATTTAATAAGACCAAGAAAGGTTTACAATTTGTATAAAAAGTTTTTAATAATTTAATAAGACCAAGAAAGGTTTACAATTTGTATAAAAAGTTTTTAATTTCATGAGATAAGTTGAGATGTACATTTTGATAAAGTGAAATATGTAGTGATATTGTATTATTATTAAAAAATAGTAAACATAAATTAATTTTAAATTTGATATTATTAAATAATGGAAACATAAACTCATTTTAATTTGGAGTTTAAGTCAAGATTTATTCAATATAATTTTTTTTTAATATTAAACACCTCAACCAATTAAAATCTAAACATAATATAATATTAAAAAAAATGAGTTAAATGATTAAAAAATAAACAAAGAAAGAATAATTTAATTTAAGTAATATGGTGAGTCTTTATATATATGTGTGTGTGTGTGTGTGTTGAGTCAATATATATATTCTTGGCAAGGGAGCCTAGATAGGACTTGACCCTTAGATTTTGTGCTGTATAAAATAAATTAAAATTAAAATTTCATCATATTTAAAATTCAAGATTATATTTTAATATTAAATAATAATATTTGTGTAGATTAGTTTTGATTTATTGTATATATTAATTTTACTTTATTATACATATTTATTTTAATTTATTAAATATGAAAATAAAATAAAATTTAATATCCAAATTTTATAATTCAAAATTATATTTTAATACTGAATTGATAATATTAAATTTATGTCAATATAAATCTTGATTTTATCTACTTTCATCTTCAATGAGATACTTTGAATTCGTAACTTTGTAAATAATCTTATCGTGTCCCCCGCAAGAAACCTTCCAAAGGTAAGTGTATTCATCCAACTTCTCAAGCCTCTTCTTCCCTGGGTTCCAAGACAAGGAACTGAAGGGGGAGAAGCATAAAGGTTATTTTTAACAATTTTTCTTTATTCTCTTTCAAATACAAAGAACCAAGACTCATAGAAAATATTCATTTGAATGCTTGTATCATTATTTTTTTCACATTTTTGGTGCTCTCCTTTCCCCTTTTACCGGAATATATGTCACACTCTTGAGTCTATGGGGATATACATTCTCTCTTTTCAAATTGTAGAAGCTTCAATAATTGTAAGAGGTTATCATCAAAATAGTGGACTAACAACAAATAAGATCATTTTAATTGCAATATATTTATGATTCTTACAACCCATCCTTACAAGGTTGTAGACCTTGAGGTTCTCTTACATCTTGAAATCTTTTATAATGTTGGCTGCAAGTGATGTATTTATGATTCTTACAGCCAATCCTTACAAGGTTGTAGAACTTGAGGTTCTCTCACATCTTGAAATCATTTATGATGTTGGCTGCAAGTGATGGAGATGAAGCTAAGAAAAAAATGTTGATGATAATTATATCAAAATTAGAAGGCATAAGGCATAATGTTGTCCAAAATCTGGAAGTAGCATTCATCGAATTCAGCTCTTCCTTCTACCCATATTACATAATGATTTGTATGAATGTTAATTAATAAATAGATTCATAATGATTTTGGTCAACGTTTATTCAGAAATAGTCTCAAAGTTGTAGAGTAACATACTTAAATTTTAAAGGATCCTTAGCATGGAGGAGGAACAATATCAGATAGATGTTCCCTCTAATGTGAGTTACATGTCAATTGCATACCATAGAAAGCCATGCTACATCCTACAAATCTCAAAGATAAATCTTAACTTATCAAATAGTTTAATGATTCAAACATGTAGACTTTCAACCAAAGGCATGCAAAGAGATTACTTATAAATTATTATAAGCAACCCTATTTGCTTATTAACCATGCTTACTCATAAATTATTATAAGCATAGTAAATAGGGAAGGATGAAACACAACCATGGAGAATATCCAATAGATTTGAATGCAATACAAGGATTATGTGCATTTAATGATCAAAACATGTAAGGGATTAAAACTATGAGATAAGAAAAATATAAAACAACTAAAACAAGAAGTAAAATCAACCAAAGTAGAAAGAAAAGTCACCAAAGTTTATGAAAAGTCCAATGATATATTTCTTAATACATATGTATGCTTATAAAAGGAAATAGTAGAATAAATAGGACTTGCGACAGATAATTACCCAATTTGGAATGTCCAATTTGTGAGTTTTAAGTCATAACATGATAATCCAAATGAGAAGCCTCGATAATTGTACCAGAAGCATTTACATAGAGAGAAAAACCCAAAAGAGATATGCTCTGCCTGAAGCCTACGATGAATGGAAATGCATGCAGTTTTAATAACTTAATTCAAGCTCACTAAGCACACAACGAAGTCTTTTCTTCCAATTATCTGAAGAATTTGGTTTCTTATTTGATTGGTTCAGTCTCAATATATAGGTAGATATATAATGGTGAAATATCATAGTATCTTTCAACTTCAAGTTTGAATAGAGGCAAGCCTGTTTGATGAATGGACACATGATCATCCATCTAGTCTACTTTAATTCATCATTTTCAAGTTCATACTAACTAAGCCTCATTTGTTGGAGGTTTGGGAAGAGTATCTCATATGAGACCAGTTAGAAGCATATTTAAACCTAAAGAAATTTTGAAATTGAAAAGCTAAGGAAGATGGAAGCATTCCACTACTTTATAAATAGGTCTTAAGTAGTTTCCTTTTTTGTTTTCAGCTAAGCCAATCTTATAGGTAGTAGCGTATTCCACTACTTTATAAATAGGTCTTAAGTAGTTTCCTTTTTTGTTTTGAGCTAAGACACACTTATTAGGCAACAATGTTCTCGTTTTGGCTTGGGAGATCTACATTGGCTACTCACAATTTTTTATTATGAAGGTTTATCTACTTATGATTTCAATGGATCTACTAATATGACACGATCAAGAAGAAATTCAACGATGTGATATATTTATGCATAAAGACCAAGCAACTATGCTCATCAATCAAGTACAGAAGACACAACCATTTACATGGCTTCCATCCCATTTAACATTTAAAAATAAATAAATCTGAAACCAGAAAAAAGAATTAGCATATATATATATATATAAGACTAACCTCATCCAAAAAGATGCAAACAACAGAGAATATGATGAACAATAGGCATATAAAATTCTCCCTCTAATCCTGCCATAACCCACAAAAAAATAAAGGAAAAAATCACTTCAATGGGTGTCAAAATTACAACAATATCTACCATGAAAAAGCCAACTAAAACCCATGACATGAATCAACAGATATAAATATTGCACATTAACTCAATAGATAATGATTGCACATTAACTCAATAGCTAATGAGATGATTGTTGAACCTTCTTTGAAATTTTTTGAAGCCCGACAGAGAAAAACAAATGAAACTAAAAACACCCAAATCGTCACCGAGTGCTTGTTAAGCATTGCAGGAGTTTCACACCATCATGCACAAGGAGTGTCTATGATAAGGATCATTATGGTCACCATCAAGGATGTGTATTCCATTGAGAGTGGTCACTGGTTCTGGTCCTTTGCATCTTCATTATTTTTCTCTCCCTAAAAAGATGGGGAGATCTGTGTGTTGTGAGAAAGCTCATACTAACAAAGGGGCATGGAATAAACAAGAAGATGATCACCTCATCGCTCACCTTTGAGCCCACAGGGAAGGGAGTTGGAATTCTCTTCCAAGTCCATAGGTTGCTTTCCTGTGCTCTTTCAATGGAACAAAGGGGTCTGGACTAAACAAGAAGACGACTGCCTCATCACTCACCTTTGAGCCCACAGGGAAGGGAGTTGGCGTTCTCTTCCAAGGTCGTAGGTTGCTTGCCTGTGCTCTTTCAATGGAATCAATAACTGCTTGTAAATTGATTTAATAGATTATATGCAATGTTTCTTGATCTTCCAATTGTAGGGATGCTGAGATGCGGAAAGAGCTGCAGGCTCCGATGGATAAAGGGGTCTGGTGTTCTCTTTCCAAGGTCGCAGGTTGCTTGCATGTGCTCTTCTTTTTCAATAGATTCAATAGCTCCTTGTAAATTGATTTCAGAGATTATATGTAATGTTTCTTGATCTTCCGATTGTAGGTTTGTTGAGATGCGGAAAGAGATGCAGGCTCCGATGGATTCCCTTATCTATACAGACATATTAAACTTGGATATGTCATGAAAATCTCACTGTTGAAGTTCCAGTTATGGATCAAACTGATATTAATCAGTCCGTGAAACTGTACATGTGGTCTCTTATTGCATGGAGATTTCCCAGGTGGATGATCAACAGGATAAAGAAATATTGGAACACCCACATCAAAAGAAAATTGTTGAGCAAGGGACTCGACCACCAGACCCATCATCCCCTTGGTCAACTCAATAATACTCGCGTCTCTCTGCTTGCTCCTAACCACAAAATTCTGAAATTCCAAAACCCTACAACGTCAAAGATAACAGACTTATCCCAACACCATCGATTGGAAAGTTCTCCTATCAATCCAGTAGCTTGGTCCCAGAAAAATAAAAAGATCCTAGTCCGTTTGTTTATTAGGTAGAAAAGTATAAGAAGATAGTTGAAAAATCAATTTCAACAAAAAAAGAGAAGGGGAATACGATAACGTCCATCCACCTAACACATCCCATAAAAGAGGGTAAGGCACAACAACCAATCATACTCACCGCAACCAACCATTATCTATATAAACTCTCCATTTTATTTAGTGATTGATCTGATGAGATATGTATCTTTGAGAATTTGAAATAAGGAATGGATTGACTACTGTTTATTATGGTATATCAACCGCAACCAATAAACCATTATCTATATAAACTCAAATCTCCATTTTCTTTTGGGGTTTACCTGGAAAGATATGTGGCTTTGGGGGGTTTCAGATATGGAATGGACTGACAACTGTGGAACTATTTATTATGGCATATTAACGAAGTGTATTGTGTATAGTGGTGAAGTAAATGAAAGGATTTGTGATCCTACCCATCCGGTCATTTTAACATTTCTACAAAGGTCCACATTGGTCCAACATGATTCATAAAAAACTTTTCCTGGTTTTTGAAAATCGTCCGTAAAATTCACAGTCCCATCAGATGACGTGAAAACAACTCGCTTCATAGACTTGGCTTTTGCACATGATTTCATAACATTCAAAACCCCATTGATTGTCGACTTAATTATCTCGTTCTGTATACATGGACACCAACTTAATAGTCAAAATATAGCCTGCTGATTGCAGTTACGATCCAAAAATTGTATAATAGACTAGGGCTAAAAACACTGGAAAAACATAGGGCTCTTAAAAAGTAGTAAAAAAATGACTCTAGACATCTGAAGCACAAAGGAAAGAGAGCCAAACCTCAGGATCCTCAGACTCAAAATCCATGGGAGTGGAAACATGGAAAACGCCCTCACACCCATCAACGACGACATCAAAACTTCCTTCATCATCTAAATCTTCTTCCAGAGCATCAATCTCTTATTCGTCCCAGGTAGATCCAACATATGCTTTGTCTTCAAGGGTTTACCTATATAAATAGAAAATTATGAACACCATTACTGTAAGTATACCTGTTTCTCTTATAAAAACAAAATTAGTGCCATGAAAGTGCTCAGTCTGAGATGTGTATAAACCAACCTGTGTCTCACACAGTTTCTCTAACAGTGTATCACCGCTCAAGAAAACGCATGATGAACCATGACCCTATGAAACCAACAACTCATGTGACGCATATTGTTCCTCTATGGAGATGATGATTCAAAGGCGTTTCTTTTGGTAGCAGGGTCTTCTCTTCTCCAAAAGCCATTACAAGATCCTTAATCAACCAGCGAGCAAAAATACCAAAATGCTTGGATGATGTTTTCTCGGCCCTGCTTCTAAAAACCAAAGAGGATCTTCGGGATTTATTGTGCGTCTCCAGCGACTTGTTATAGAGGATGATAACAAAACAATAGGTAAAACAGTGTCGTTGGAAGATTGTGGTATGTGTCTTAGTTAAGCTACCTAACATTTTGACCTCAATCTCAATTTGTGTATCTGTTTGTCGTCTAATTCGACTCCAACCATAAACAAATCTTTGAGTGTCGATAGAATAGTGGTTATAAATTCTAATTCTATCCACTAACTATGCATTGGTGTAGAAGGGAGGTGAAGAAGGCGATGCAACAAGTGCAGAGGTGGTGACCTCAGAGAATGAAGAAAGGTAATATCTTTAATGAATGTTAGACTCTGTTCTATATACTTCTCAGGTCACTCAATCAATTGTAAGCGATATACAATGTGAAACCATACATTAAAGTGATATACATTGTGCAACCATATATTAAAGATGATATATACTGTACTCAATAAAAAAAGGAATAAAATTTAATTTTTTTTGCTGACATTGTTCTGTTCGCTGATTTGGAAGTAGAGATTCATAACCCAAGGATAGATGACAGGTGGATGAATAAAGGGTGGTTTTTCAAAAACCTGTCAACCAATTGACAGGTTTTCTTGAAAAACTATCCCTAAGATATGCCTTCGACATAATAAAAGATCTTTACTTTATTCATAAAAAAATGGATTAATTACTTTATGTGGTAGTCTCCAAGTGATATCAAGTGAATTAAATGAATTGATGAAATACATTTTTTTATGGGTTGACTTAACCATGATATTGAAAAAACAATGTCCTCGTATCTTTTACACATGGAAAGCATAAATCCCATATGCTTTAAGTGAGCATCATGGATGTATGAGTGAAAATACATTGTGGGCATAGGTTATCCTCATTTTTCCGAGTCTTCAAGAAATATAAAGAAAGCTTGCGCAACGAGTTTTAGTTTCATTTTCTCAAAGGAACCATGAGATCTCGGTCGTTTAACACATTGTATGTACAATGCTCATGTTGGTTATGAGGAAAAGGTGGTTTGTGGAAAGCATGCGGATGCTGAGCCATTTCAAAATTACATGTCCTATATTAACTTTGAAGAATCTTTAGGAAATTCTCGCATATGTCTTGTCTATAAGCAAAATAATTGAAGAACATTGGAGTTATATGGATATTGAACTGTACAAGATCTTCAGAACCAAGCAAAACGGGTGTTGCACGTGTGCTTTCCAATGTATTTAACAACACTGTAGAGGGATATGAAGAAAACAACTAGAGACACACACAACCAGAAGAGCTATTTCCAACATTCATGTCTCAAATGGGGTGTATCACACCACTAGATGTTCATTACTATCTATTGCAGGGGATGATAATATTAGCAAATGGAGAGAAAATAAGCACAACTGTAAAAAATAAAAAATGAAAGAAAAAAATGCTTTAAGTTGCTCATATATCTATGGGTGACAGTTGCATATTAGAAGGTCAGAGAATGAGTAGTGCCACTGTTTAGTTTTCTATCAAGTACATTCAGAGTTGATGTTTGTTCATATCTAAAAGAACAACCAGGAATCTTGAACGTCATTATGGATTTGCTCAAAGATGGTTATGATGAATCAGATCATGTTGTCATTGCATTTGTTTTGTCTAATTTTCCTCTAGTAGATAAGCAGGTATCATCATTGTTATTGCAGGCCAAGATGATGCCTCGACTAGTTGATCTGCTAGAGAAAGTCAACGATGTATTTGTAGAGGTTTGTGTTGGTTCTCTTTTAAGGTTTTGTTTGGAAAAGGATCACCAACGAAAACTTGTGGAGATGCAAGATTCGAGCAATTTTGTTCTCTACAACTCCGATTCAAACATTGTTTGGAAACATTTAGCATCTCCAACATACACACTACTACCAGAACAAGAATTGACACAATCTTTAAACCTCACTAGCTAGAATTCTTCTACAGATGTATATAGAGGTTGTTACTCTCTAAAAATGATGAAAGAACCAAAATGTATGAATATTGCATTGAATTACAATATCCCCTATGAATCTTCCAATTATTCTTATTGGTCAGGGCCCAAGATATGCAACGT
>CBVK0100142397.1:0-11189 GCA_900067695.1 Picea abies | reverse complement strand
GGGATTTTTTAGTTTGAAGAAGACCTAAATAATTCCCCATGGTTTGTGCCCACTCCCTTGAAGTTCTCTCACCCGGTTAATCCTTTACCTCAAAAATTCAAGAACCATTTGCCTCTCTTTCATGGCAATGGAACTGTTACAGTGGTTGAACATCTTCGTTCATTTTCAAATGCTTGCACCATTCTTAGAGTAAATGATAATGATATTTTCATGATTTTGTTCATGAATTCCCTTCAGGGCGATGCTTCTTCTTTGTTTTTCAACCTCTGTAATGATTGCATATCTACATGGTTTGAACTTTCTTATTGGTTTACTTCTACCTTTGGGCGTTTGGATAATCCTTATGAACATCTTAAGAGATTTAATCAGTTACATATGAAGGATAATGAGAGCATTCTTACATTTAACCTTAAGTTTATCAAGTTATATATTTCAATTCCTATGTCCATAAACCCTACCAACTTGGCTTTCCTGTTGCATTATTACGAACTTCTACCTCCTCTTTATCGATGGGAGTTGGAAGAAAAGAACGTTCAAAACCTAAAGCTAGCTCTAACCACTTGTCTCGACTTCGAAGAGAAAATCCGTAGAACATGCTTCTCCTTTGGTATTCATGATTCACACAAAGATCTGTCTTCTTTTATCCCCGTCATCAAGAGTTTACAAGATCGCATGTTTTTTCTTGAATCTCAGTCTTCAAATCATGCTGGGAGTATATCTTGGGAGCCCTCTCTCCTAGGGCCTGATTATAATAACTTTTCTAATTGTGGTCGAGAGCTTGGATATGAAGAGCTTCATGATTATATCATGATGCTTGAGGATCAATCCACCTCCCACATTGTAGATACCAATGTTCTTAAACTGTATAGAAAATCCCAATCCCAAGATCATCTATCATTTCAAACTTTGTATCTGCATGCATACATTGGTAAATTTGATTATACAGATAAAGGAACCGATGATGATCATGTCAAACCAATTTACGATACATTTTTATTTGTTGATGATGTTAACGAGTGGTCGAAACAAGTTGATGCAGACCAGCATGACTTTGATGATACATGTGATAAGTCCACTTTTGAAGACATGCATGAGTTCGATCAAGATCCTAAATTGTATAAAATTTTTGTTAATCCTTTCTTTCAAGCGAAAGAGGTTAGAGAACTTGACACTAGCCGACAAGTCCCTCCTAAGAGAACTTTCTCCTTCGATGATGATGACTATTTTAAGAGAATCTCTATGTTTTTTAACCCATATTATGAATCTCCTTTGCATCATGATGACCTTGTTCCCGATAGAAAGGTCCCTAGAGATGATACAAATTTGTTTGTTGAGTTCATGGATCATCCCTTTAATGTACAAACCCTAAATCCTAAATCTGATACCTTCAACATTACTTGTAAAGCATATGTTGGTTGGCATGTCTTAAAGGTGGGTGACTGTTTCTTTTGGGTATTGATTAGTCATTTCTTCTCACCATACACATTTGTTGGTTGGCATGTTGGCAGTCCTTCCACGTATAAGTTTTTCAGGGTCATAAGATCTGCATGCAAAGCAGACGACACATTCCTTTACGCTAAATTTCATCTGACCTGAGTCCAAGCTAATGTTTTCTTTTCCTTTGTACATAAATAAACAATATATAATAATAATAATAATAATAATTAACATAAAGGGTATATTAGTTTTCATTGACCTCACAATTATTTAGTTTATTTTCTTGTTTTTATTCTTCTTTCGTTTCTTTTTGCTTTCTTTTTTTCCCTTTTGATGGTCAGAAGTGATGGAGCAATGGTTGGTGATATTAAAGGCTATCTATATATTTTTAACTGATTGACCAAATCTGTTTTGGTGGACAACAAGCTTGAAGGGGAACCAAATCACCTTCTTTTGTCGTAATTCCTCACTTGTCTACTATGCGCTTGCTAAGTGAGACATCCTCGCTCATCACAGTCGCCAGTATTATCCCCATCTTCTTTCTTTCCCTTTCTTTGTCCCCTCCATTCTGAGACGCCTCCAACATACACATTGTGGATGCTCAGTGTTAAGCTTGGGATTTTCCCTCAACACACATTCACAATAGTTTCCAACTTTCTAATCATTTTGTCAAGATTCAAAGAGTTTGTCCCTTCGGGTTATACAACAGGACCAAACCCCCTCATACTTACCACTTTCCATGAGTTATTCCATGAAGTCTCGATCCATGAATCCCTTGACCTTCATCGTGTCTCCCCCTGTTGTATAACTTGGTCCACATAACCCTATCGACCTCTTCATGTCTTACCTTGAGTTGCCCTTAATCCTATCATTACCCTTCACTTCCCCTTTCCTTAAGAGAATTAAGGATCACAAGTTTATTATTTCAAGATTGCACGCCACTGTAAGCGACACACATCTGTTGGTTGGCAATTGTTGACGATGATTTTGGTCAACAGTACTTAGCCGACAAAGCATTGCCAGGCTCCCCCTTGAATCACACTACTTGCACAAAGTTTCTCTTACTCACGTTAAAGATTAGCGCTTGGAAAACATAACTCTTTTCCCACTCGTCGCATTGTTTACACTCATATTTTGTACAGTGCATTATATATTTTAAACTCTCTCTCACTTCTCATATTCCTTTTTCCACTTATAAATAAGATATTAGTGTTGAATATTTTGAACCGTTGCATATCAACCTTAACTATTATGTACTTCTCTTTACCCACATAACCTTCGAATAAAAAGGAAAAGGAGTGATGAATTAAAAAGTATATCAAAACCATATTATTTTAACAAATACACTATTTCCTTAAATCTACATGATTCACTCTCCAAAGATTTTGCTCGCGACTTTCCATTCATTTATATTATTATTTCATGACTTTAATCTATACCATTCCAAAAGCAAGTATGTCATATCTTCCATACCTTTTTCACATGGCACCTTTATTAAAATAAATGATCTTTTCTTTATTCATAAAAAAATGGATTAATTACTTTATGTGAGAGTCACCGAGTGATATCAAGTGAATTAAATGACTTTATTATTAAAATAAAGGATCTTTACTTTATTCATAAAAAAATGGATTATTACTTTATATGAGAGTCACCAAGTGATATCAAGTGAATTAAATGACTTGATGCAAGACATATTTTTATGGGTTGAGTTTACCATGATATTGAACAAACAATTTCCTCGTATCTTTTACGCATGGAAAGCATAAAGCCCATATGCTTTAAGTGAGCATCATGAATGTATGAGTGAAAATAGTGAAAATACATTGTGGGCATCGGTTATCCTCATTTTTCCGAGTCTTCAAGAAATATGAAGAAAGCTTGCGCAACGAGTTTTGCTCAAATGAACCATGAGATCTCGGCCGTTCAACACATTGTATGTACAATATTAATGTTGGTTATGAAGAAAAGGTGGCTGGAGAAAAGCATGCAGATGCTCCTATATAAACTTTGAAGAATCTTCAGGAAAGTCTCGCATCTGTCTTGTCTATAAGAAAGATAGTTGAAGAACATTGGAGGTATACGGATACTTAACTGTACAACATCTTCAGAACCAAGCAAAACAGGTGCTGCACATGTGCTTTCCAACGTATTTAACAACACTGTAGAGGGCTATGAAGAAAACAGCACATCTGGAAGAGCTATTTTCAACATTCATGTCTCAAATGGGGCGTATCACACCACCAGATGTTCATTACTATCTATTGCAGGGGATGATAAGATTAGCAAATGGAGAGAAAATAAGCACAACTGTAAAAACAAAGATGAAAGAAAATGCTCATAGATCTGTGGGTGATAGCTGCAGATCAGAAGGTCAGAGAACGAGCAGTGCAGCTGTTTAGTTTTCTATCAAGTACATTCGGAGTTGATGCTTGTTCATGCAGCTGTTTAGTTTTCTATCAAGTACATTCGGAGTTGATGCTTGTTCAGCTCTAAAAGAACAACCAGGAAGCTTGAACGTCATTGTGGATATGCTCAAAGGTATGCTTGGAGCATTGAGGGTTTTTATTTAAATTTATCATCCATCCTCTCTTTCAACATAGATAGATGGGATTGTCCGTAGTAGGATAGATGAAGCGAAGATAAGCTTTGCTGGCTTTATATAAGGTGAAATGTTTTTTTTAAGTTTGTTGTATTTAAGCCTAATTTGATTTCAGCGCTAATCAGTTTCTGATGTGCAGGTCCTCTTCTTGTGTTATGGAGCCGCAAACTCCATGGCATTTTGTCTAAGCTTTATTCTTTCTTTTTTCTCTTGATCTTTCTATTATAACCTTATTCTAGAATGGCTAAAAACCATATACTTCTATACAAGATTTATAATACCAAAACACCAAAATTTTAACTTGAAATTAAAATCCTTAAACTTTAAATTTATTTCTTATTTTTTTTCTATTAAAACTTAATTTTCTCGATCCTTATTAATTCAATACCTTGAATTCAAAAATAAAATAAAATAATTCTAAAGAAAAGAATAAACTGTGACTATTGTAACACTATGTATATAATTTCCTTTCATTTTATCTTTTTGGTACTAACTTTTGTTATCCTTTGATATTCATTTGTTTAGTTTTTTTTAAGTTCATCTTGTTTTAATTAAAAACAAAAGTTATTAAAATACCAATCCTTTACACTATTTTATAATTAAAGTTTCATAATTAATTTTTTAATAGTTATTAAATCAATTTCTTGTTTATTAAATTATTCTTTTAATTAATTACATGGGTATTAATTTTTTATAACTTTTGATTAATTTTGCTTTAGCTACTTTTTGTTGAAATAAATATAAAACAAAAAAAATTTTCATTTTTAATTTTATTGTTGTGGTTTTTTTAGTAAAGTAAATTTTGTTATTTCAATTGTATAAACTCCCACATAAAAACAATAAAATTATAAATCGTATAAAAATCAAATATTGTTAAAAAGTAAAATACAAGGAGAAAGGACTCATGCTCGGACTATAGGTTAGAGAAGATTTAGCCTGAAGTTTAATGTGTCTTCTTGTTCGGGGCTTTAAGCTTAGGGTGATATTCATGTCTCTTCCTTCCTAGCCCCACGAGAGGTTAAAATGTTGGTGTTGGGGACTCTCTAGTCCCTTGACGTCAACACTTCCCATAAGGGATTCCCTTCAGCCTCTGCATAAGTCTGAGGGTTTGAGGCTAGGGCCATGTAGCAATGCATGATAATCACATGTTTTGTATCTCTAAATGCATGAGGTGTCTCCTCAAATTGGGATCTCGTACTCCTCGGATTCGCTGGACCCCCCACAAGTTCGCTTGTTGCATTTAGAGTGTATTGTTCCCATTTGGGAATCTAAGGTGGTTAGACATATGCATGTTGATCGTCTCTAAATGTGATTTAGAAATCAGATCTTAACTATGATCTGAATAGGTGGACTCATCATCTCATATGCCTAGTATAGGTAGAAGTACAAAAGTGTCTGGATGTGGCTCCTCCGAGTGCATGCATGGGAATTTCCTCAAAATGGAAAATCCACTCAATGAGGAACTTGTCCGTTGAGGGATCAATCAACTTGTAACCCTTCTCACCCTCGGTATATCCAAAGAATATGCATGTATTCCTCTGAATATCTAATTCCTTCCTCTTTTCAGATGGTACGTCGACCCATGCACATGATTCAAATATTTGGAAGTGGGTGACTTTTGGTTTGATATTGTTCTAGGACTCAATAGGTGTCCTATCATTCACATATATGTGAGGAGATATATTATGTATGTAGTTAGAACTGTTAAGTGCTTCAACCCAAATCTTGGAGGTTAGGGACTTTGCATGTAGCATGCAACTCACCATCTCTTTGAGAGATCGATTCTTTCTCTCAGCTACCCCATTTTGCTACAGAGTGTAAGGAACTGTGTGTTGTAGTTGTATTCATGCCTCATCACATAGATGATGTACATCATTGTTTACATAATCCCCCCCATTATATGTGCAAAGGGATTTGATCTTCTTCTCAAAATATGTCTCTGCATGCACTTTGAAGTCTTTGAGATGCTCAAAAACTTCAGAATTCTTTCTGAGAAAATATACCCAAGTGTGTTTTGAGTAATAATCAATAAATTTCAACATGTACCTCACCTTGTTGCTGGAAGGATCAGGAAAAGGACCCATAAGGTCACTATGAACAAACTCCAAGGGAGAGAAGGCCCTCCAAGTCTTCCCTTTCTCAAACTTATCTTAAGGATGTTTTCCAAGAATGTATCCTTGACAAACTCCTTTAGAAAAGTGTATGCCAGGAAAGCCTTTGACCATTCCTTATTTTCAGATTTGTCACATATACCTGAAATTTAGATGACCAAATCCCATGCGCTAGAGTCTACTATTGTCTTCAGCATTAGTTAGTAGCAATGCAGGTTCATATTTAGCAAGAAACTCGGAAAATGAATACAATCAAGGTTGGTGATTTACCTCACCAACAACAATCTTGGAGTTGCCATGCATTTCATATATGGTCACAGAATCTAGTGTGAATTCCACCTTTTTTCCTATTCCTATATATGTTATCTGATAAAAAGAGAGTAGACTCATGGAAAGTTTTAGAACATGGAAGAAATTATCAAAAATTCCATGTTGGAGATCTACTCTCCCCCGTCCCGTGACCTCCACAAGAGTATCATCAACCATGAGAATGGGAGGACTCGTTAATGCAGTTAAAGATGATAAAATATATTTTATGGATTTTGTGTGATGAGATGCCTCTGAATCTAGGATCCATGCATCAGGAGAAGAATGAATAGAAATCAAAGCATGAGAATTACTAATTTTATGTTGTGCTTTGTCTCCTGGATTCTTCTTGGAATTCTCAAGAATACAGTCCCTGAGGTTGTCCTGCTGGAGTGTCCGAGACATGAGGTCTAATGTATTCTACATGCATGATGATTATGGTAGTCACGATTAAAAAAACCACACTTTGTCTTTCCTTTCTTTCCCTTTCCACCTTTGGATCTAGAGGAGTCATCAAAGGGATTGAAGTTGCCCTCCTTTCTTTGCTCGTGATTCTTCTTCCATTTCCCTTTATGTTTGGTCTTCAAATTGGATTTGTTGTTGCTGCTACTCTCATGCACAAAAAGTGCATGTGCTTTGGAGCTCTTGATTTCTCCCATTTTGATGAGCTTGTCTTTCTCATGCAATAGGGACTCAATGGACTAATTTAGTGATGGAATTTTCCAGGTTGCTCCCAATGTGAACCTCATTGTATGGAATGTTGAAACAGACTCATAATCCATACCAAGTTTTGACAAAATGGTAAGGATCATCTATTTCTCTTACGTAGATTTGTCAACACCGCATGCCTTTAGCTAAAGAAGAAGGGACTTGAAATTCATGAAGAAGTCATGGATATTATAAAATATTCTCGGATATAATGAATTCAACTCAATATTGAGCATGTGGCCTCTCATATTTTCTTTTTTTCCAAATAGACCTTCTAGAGTGGTCCAAATCTTGTTTGGAGAAGCACAAGATTCAATATGAAACACTAACTTGGGAGACATTGACATGCAACTGAGATCGAAGGCTTCATCCATGCGGTTTAAGTACTTGGATTTCTTAATTGCTAATATTGCTTGAATATTTGTACCCATTTTTATTCGATGCAAGCATCTACCTCTCATCTAAAGTATAATCTTTAGCTTCCACTTGAAATAATTGTGTGGCATAAAAAGAACTGTGGATGTAAATTCCATTCTTTTTGCCTGCTACAATCTCTTGTACCTACAAATAAGTGTATGTGCACCTTTATCCTAGCAAACTGTGGGATCTGGTACCATGTGAAGTTACAGTGAAACCTACACAGAGAACCTAGCTAGTAGAAATTCACACAAAGCTTGCGAAAGAAAACAAAGATAGAGAGACAAGAATGAGAGAAAGAATAATGAATTGTATTAATAGAATGGTATAATGAATAATACACATGATATATTCTACATGGCTAATTAAATGTTCCATAGTAGTGATATACAAAGATTTGAACACTCACTGATAGAAACTAGAGTGATATGCCACCCATTCCTAGTTAATTGTTCCATGAAATCATCAGTTAACTGAGTCACATGTGTGGAGGTGAGAGAAACACATGCATGCACATGCTATGTTCCCTCCTGACCACTTGCATTTGATATGTTCCCTCCTAGAGAGGATACCAAGGTGAACATGCAATTGTTGGTGATAAAACCAAGGTTTCCATGCATGAGTTTACTCCACTAGTCTAACTGAAGTGTAATTGAGTCAAAATTGAAGAGGGTTGGTGCCCTATTTTAGTGAATCCCCCCTATTTTGGTGAAGGCGCCTTATTTTGGTAGGGAATATTCTCAGGAGAGAATATTCTCATCTATGGATAGCACCCTCAACATCATCCTAGCAAACTTAGGAAAAATAATTACTAGGTGAGTGTGTAATGTCTCCGACATATTCAATTCATTTGTTAAAATTCTACTCTAGCTTGACATGAGGGGTGATCAGTAGCCAAAGAAACATGGTGGACTCATGGGTGAGTGCCAAGAATGTCATTTTTTCTTGATCCTACCCCTTTCGTAATCCTTTTGGATGAATTTCTACAACACCAAGCACTTTTACATTGCTAGGGGTGGTGGCATTGACACTAGCAACCCTAACTTCAAAGAGGTTATTTCCACATAGACAACAATTTACTTTATCATTGTTACAAGAGTATAGACATCAATTTTAACATATCGACTCTCAATTTATATCATGTTGATGACGTGTTTACAATTTTTGCAAGGGAGCATTCACATATGAATGGTTCTACATTGCTTCATTCTACTATTGTGAACCCCTTCCACTACCTCTCTTATTGTTGGTACCCAATGAGCTACTATTGTTCAATGAGATTGCATCCTAGCCTAAGAAAAGATACAAGACTTGTGTGTCAGAAATGGAGAGAAGAGCAAAGAGAAAACATATGCATGGTGGATATGGACAATCTCGTGGTGCACCTACTTGAATTTTTTAGTGAGGAGGATTACATGTACTTGTCCAAAAAGGGAGAATAACAAGGAAGATGAATTAAGTTGAAAACACTCAAAAGTCATCGTGTTGTGTTGTCTAGTTTTGAGGTTGAAATTAGTCAGTTGACATGATCATCAAGGGAATTGTGTGTGTTTGTGTTGGGTGAATGTGGCCACTAATGCACTCATCAACAACATATTTATGACACTATTTAAATTTGTTTAATTAATAAATAATCTACAAAAGAGAGGGTGTGCACAAAGGATTGCATTGCCTTTCATTTCCTTAATAGTGAAAATGACTTCTTTTACCTCTGTAATTATGTGTTTGTATAGATTCATTCGATTCAATTTTTTTTTAAATGAATATATGATTTGGTCATAAACCTATGAATTATATGGCCAACTAATGGTCTCTTGGTTGTGAACATGATAAGTCTCTTAACGATTATCACAATGCAATATCACACTGACATGAATGGAGTTTGTTACCAAGTTTTTTTATTAAATGCCATCAAAGGGATATGAAAAATTCCATATCCCAGACTCTTCCACCCTTGTTTTGATGTATACATTCGACAATAGCAGTGATAACCTAGACACCCCATCTAAACTTTACAGGTGCAACAAAACCAAAGCTCCTAAAAAATTAATGGATTTAGTATCATTCTTTCTATCCTCCTAATTTTTTTTTCAAATGGAACAAGAACTCATAGTGTTCTTTTCGAACTACAATTCCATCCCCAAGATATAGTCAAGTCCTTCATGGAATTCGAATAATTCCTTTGGTCATTTTGATAGCCTTACTCATATACCCATCCACATTCGATTATATTATAGATGGATGTATTCCCATGCTATTCGAACTCTTTATAACAAATAATCATATCGATGGCATCTACCAACAATTGAGAACTCATGTTCAATTTATAACAACCTTGTTGAAAATTCATGAAACAAGACTACGATTATCTAGACAATTATGCCTAGTTTAGTACCACATTCAAGGTTGGTGGATTCCATAATGCTTTACACAATATCAATATTCTATGGATAGTAGAAATTGTTAGTACCCACACATTCTTCAAACAAATTTAAATGGATCATCTCACACATATTGTCTATTTTCAAATAAACATATTGCATATTACATTTACATTTTAACATATAACTTATTTTAATGATATTATTTGCACCATAAAAAAATTGCTAATTTAATTCTAGACCATAATTCTCTAAAATTATAATATTGCTTAGACACGATGTGAAGTGTATTTCAAAGCACATTTTAAGTATATCCTTTCATGCCACATCATGCACATTCAATAATTGGTCACTTGACTTTATCTTTTAGGCACACTATGCGAAGTGTCATGGCACATCTTTCACATGGTACACATCCAATAATTGGTAATTTGACTTTGGCTCTACACTTTCAATACCTTGAGACATCTCAATTTCAAGGAGAAAAACACACAAACAAAAGCATGTCTTGTTAGTCCATGCCCTTTGGGTTGCAGGGACTATAGTAATCGATTTGGATTTTTGATATTAGTTTGGCACAAAAACCGATGATATTTTATTGTTTTAAGCCAAAGTTTCAAAAAATTGTACAATTCCTCACTTTTGTTTCTTTTTTTTATCCGAGATTTTAATTTTGAGGTCTTATTTGGTCTCATAATGAGGGAGACTTAGGATAAGTTTTAATTATTTTCACATGATTGATAGACTTTGTGCGCTAAATAAACTAATGTTATCTCTCGAGGTTGGCATTAGTTCTTAAACATTAAATGTTTTCTCAGTTGGTTTGTCTATGTATAGTCGATAGCCTAGTTTCTCTTTACTTTCCACATACACCACCATGCAAATCACAAGACCATTATTAATGGCTCGATGTTCACCATAGTCACAATATTTCCATGAAGTCAATGATGTTATTACAACATATGAACAACATAAGTGATTCTTCCTTGTCCTTTTCATAACCCAAGAAACCCAAGATGATGATCATAAGAATTCTAAAGAAGAAGAAGAAGTTGAAGAAGATTACAACATCTCAGATTTCAAAGAAGAAAATAGAGCTTAGTTCTTTTTCTTTAATTGTGAAGGAGTAGGACATGTTGAATTTGAATGTCCTCATCCAAGGATTGAAAGAGATGAACATGAAGAAGAAGAAAATCATGAAGTAGAAATGATTCAACAAGAAGATGA
>CBVK0100142364.1:0-10674 GCA_900067695.1 Picea abies | reverse complement strand
TTTAGAAATGACCTTGGAGTGGTCAGGCCTCTCAAAAACAATGGTACAATGGTCAACTCAGGCAACAAGAAGAGAAATGATCCTATTATTATTTTTTATTTTTTCTATTGCATTACCACCCACCAAGATTCTTTGGAAAAATGAAAATAAGCCCACTAATTTCATATCTAAAAATGCACAAATATATTGATACATCCTTATTTTAATTTGAAATGGTGTTAAGGAATATGATCATGTGAAGGATGATCAAAAACTAAATTTTGTTTATATTCACATAAAAAGATGTAATGATGAAATGGTTCATTGGCTTATAATGTCACTTGTTTAAATCATGAAAAGAAATGAAATAAGAATTCTTGGAAAAGTATAGAAAATGTTTTTGAACCATAATCACAAAGGACATTTTGAGAATACAAAACCAAGATGATGAAGAAGATTATATGCAAAATTCCAATATATCTTTTGAGAATGCCCAAACAAAAGGCATGATAGGAAATGATTTTACATTGGTGGATAGGAATACCTTGTTAGGATGAGAATACATCATGCCTTCTACTCTATATGGGTAGAGTATAGAGGTATGGAAGGTGGTATGTCAAACAATCAAAATAAATTTGTAATATTAAAGGTAGTAGATGAGTCCTTTGTGATTATTTCTCTTGAATAGTTATTGGAGAACTTCTTAACACTACCTTTGAGTTGATAGGAGATAGAGAGAGATGTAACTCCCATGTGTCTCTCATGCTTTGGTATGATATTCACGATTCCAATATTCAATTAGTATATTTTTTAGATTAAATGGGAATTAGTTATATTTTGGGGATTCATTTTGTTTCATTTTCCAATAATTAATTTTTCCATATTTATTCTTACTTCAATGTGACATTGTTGGAAAACAAAACTAGGCATTTTTACTTAGAGAACTAGTGCCAAATAGGGATTGGTTTGGATATGGGGAATCCATGTGTCCATGGAACCATTAAGTGGTGTCTCTCATACATCCTCATTTTTGGGGGAAACATAAAGGGAACATGGAGGAAGTCCCACATATCCTTGAGTTTTTTTATATGTAACATTTCCAAATATTTTGGAACTTGTTTAGGAGGTTGAAAAAGGTTCAAACCTATTATTTTGCATGCACCCTCTAGGATACTTATGATAGCATCAATCTATTTTCTTGGCCGATTTATTTGGACCATTATGCATATTAAATGTGGCACAACACATATTTTTCAAGTGAACTAGAAGGTGAAGTCTCTCAAAGTTACCTATGAATCATTACTATGTGGATGGTGAGGTGTCGACCGAAGATTGATCTGAGCAATGGTAGTGAGACCATGTGAATTTAATTATTAGAAAAAACTTAGTGACAATGGCAATGACAACTAGTGAGAAACGACACTCTCTAAAACTTTAAAAAGAACAAGTTTGACCTCCAACACAAGTCTAGAACAATGATGTAGTTGTCAATATAGTCAATCTTCCATCCTCTAATATTATATGATGCACTTGTTTGATGGTTCATTACTACGGTCTTATACAAATCATTGCCTCATACATTGATGGAGGGTTTGTTGGGTCAGACATCAATAGAGTGTGTGGTGGGTTCTGGAATAAAAAATATAGATGTTGGAATAAAAAATTTTGGGGTTCAACACAGTAAATGAGGTAGAATGGACCAAAGGAAGCAGTGTGCGCTAGGAAAGAAGGAAAAGCAGTACAAAAAAGAACAAAGGAAGAACAAAGGACGAAGCTCTCCACGAATGAAGGAATATTAGCACATAGTAAAAAAAGGAATGGTTGGACTAAGGACCAACCTCATGGAAGGAAGTTAGAAAGTGGACAAGTTGATTCCACTTAGAATTAGAGTTTTGAGTCATATTGTAAGGGTTTTTACCCATTTTTTAATATAAATAGAGGATGTATGAGGTAGCTAGGGTGTTAATCAATCGGAGTATGGTATCTTATCTTAGAGTTCATGAACGAAGTACTTTGAGCTTATTTTTGAGTCTGGGTCAAAGTATATGTGTTGTTGAGAGTTGTGGAGCTCAGATGGAGTCAGTGTTGAGATGTAATTGAAAGTTAGGTCGCAAATTGTGGAGCTTGGTGTGACGCTGGTCAACCTCACAGTTTATAACCTCATGATGTAATGCGCACAACGCTATTTTTGATGAAGAATAATAAATAAACAAGAATATCTTTGTGGATGTAGCCTAGGGGGGTGAACCACGGTAAAAATGGTGTCTTTTATGTGTGTTGTGTTGATTTTATATGTTTGATGATGACTGAATGAAAAATGAATGCATCTGTTAGAGTTTATTTACAGTGCGCACTAGAATAATCATGAAGAAGGAATGTTATTGAATGGATAAAGTAGCATATGTAATGAATGTTATAGTAGAATGCATGTCAAAGTAGAATAAGTAAAAGGAACATCTCCAATCCCTTCCATGACTGCAGAATCTACATCCTGCAGTCACCCATAAGACATCTCAGGTGAGATTACGTTGTGCACTTTGTCATCGTCTATGTGTAGTGTAGCCTTCTGGTTTACCAAAAGGGTTGATGGTGAATAGGGTTTTGTTGGAGAATTGAGGTAGAACCCAGGTTAGCCCATACATCCAACAAATGGTTTTGTTGCTGACTAGAACTCAGAAGAACAACTTGGAAGGGATCTAAGAGAAGGTCAATGAAGAAGATTCAGTGGTATAAAGTAATGTTTAGTCCATGTAACCCTACGAGGCAAGAGATTGAAAGATGGTTGGAGACAAAGAATCTCAAGTTTGTGTAGAAAGATAATAGAAGCTCCAGGTATACACCGTACTAGTATCTATAGAGGTATGTGTTTACTGATTTGCATGAGGCATATTTCTGTTATTTCCCGGAGTTATTACAAGAATGTATAATGAGGTTGAAGGATACCTATCCGACTAATTGGATAAGGCCAGTAGAGTGGAATGTTGAGAACATTGCATGATTGGAAAGGGTTAATAGCAAATTCACATGTGCAATGGATTTCTGGTTAGACAATATTACTACATGGTTTATTTCTAAATTTTCAGTTGATACAACGAAGTCATATACCGTTGTAGAGCAGGATTTCTTGAAAGGACATGAAGAGACAATTAATCAATGAATTTCATAAACCAAGTTCATAGGATTAGTTCATGACTGAAATGATAGAGATTGAGTAGAAACCAGGAGAATCAGTCTGGGAGGTGGACCATAAGTTCAAAACACTAAAAGGTAAGTTGAAGTACCCTATTACATTTATTTGTTAACTCTTTATTGGCACATTGTAAGTATCCTTTGAGACAAAAAAAGTTCCAAAGGCAGGTTGAGGCCTTGCAAGTAGCTTTACAGTTAGAGACAAATCAGTATAAGCAGATAGATCCAACTGTGGAAAATCTGAGACAAGATCTGAAGAACTTAACATTTCAGTTGAATTAGAATAGAGGTAAGGAGAAAAGAGAATATTTATGGTGTACACTATGCAAGACAGAAGTCCAACGCTGAGTGAAGAGGAGGAAATAGAGATAATGACATTTGAAATTGAAAGCTTTAGTATTAAGTCATAATGTAAGGGTTTTTACCCATTTTGTAATATAAATAGAGGATGCATGAGGTAGCTAGGGTGTTAATCAATAGAGTATGGTATCTTATCTTAGAGTTCATGATTGAAGTACTTTGAGCATATTTTTTATTCTGAGTTGAAGTATATGTGTTGTTCAGAGCTACGGAGCTTAGATGGAGTTAGTTTTGAGATGCAATCGAGAGTCAGGTCACAAGCCATGGAGATTATTGCGAAGTTGGTCAACCTCATGGTTTATAACCTTGTGATGTAATTCACGCAATGCTATTTTTTATGAAGAATAAGAAATAAAGAAAAATATCTTTGTGGACGTAGCCCAGGGGGGTGAACCACAGTAAAAATGGTGTATTTTATGTGTGTTGTGTTGATTTTATATGTTTTATGATGAATGAATGGAAAATGAATGCATTTGTTAGAGTTTATTTACAACATGCACTAGAATAATGATGAAGAAGGAATGTTATGGAATGGATAAAGTAGTATATCTAATGAATGTTATAGTAGAATGCATGTCAAAGTAGAAAAAGTAAAAGGAACATCCCCAATCCCTTCCATGGTTGCAGACATCTGCATCATGGAGTCACCCATAAGACATCTCGGGTGAGACTACGTTGTGCACTATGTGCGCAGTGTAGCTTTCTGGTTTACCCGAAGGGCCGATGGTGAATAGGGTTTTGTTGGAGAATTAAGGTAGAACCTGGGTCATCCCATACATCCAACAAATGGTTTTGTTATCGAATAGAACTCAGAAGAACAACCTAGAAGGGATCTGGGAGAAGGTTAATGAAGAATATTAAGTGGTAGAAAGAAATGTTTAGGCCATGGAGCCCTACAAAGCAAGATATTGAAAGATGGTTGGAGACAAATAAGCTCGAGTTTGCGTAAAAAGATAATATAAGTTCCAGGTATACACTGCACTAGCATCTATAGAGGTATGTGTTTACTAATTTGCATGAGGCATATTTCTGTTATTTCCCGGAGTTATTACAAGAATGGATATTGAGGTTGAAGGATACCTGTCCAACTAATCAGATAAGGAAAGTAGAGTGGATTGCTTAGAACATTGCGTGATTGGAAAGGGTTAATAACAAATTCATGTGTGCAGTGGATTTCTGGTTAGAAAGTATTACTACATGGTTTATTACTAAATTTTCAGTTGATACAACGAATTCATATACTGCTGCAGAGAAGGATTTCTTGAAAGGACGTGAAGAGAAAAATAATCAATGAATTTCATAAACCAAGTTCAAAGGATCAGTTCATGACTGAAATGATAGATATTAAGTAGAAACTAGGAGAATCATTCTGGGAGGTGGACCAGAAGTATAAAACACTAAAATTTAAGTTGAAGTACCATATTACTTATATGTAGCATAGAAAATTATTTGTTAACTCTTTATTGGCACATTTGAAGTATCCTTTGAGACAAACAAAGTTCCAAATTCAAGTTGAGGCCCTGCAAGCAACTTTGTAGTTAGAGGAAAATCAGTATAAGAAGATAGATCCAATTGTGGAAAACATGAGACAAGATCTGAAGAACTTAACATTTCAGTTGAATTAGATTGAAGGTAAGGAGAAAAGAGAAGATGTCTAGTGTACACTATGCAATAAAGAAGGGCAACACATAGTGAGGAGGAGGTAATACAAATAACGACATTGGAAAGTGAAATATTTAGTATTGCTAAATACATGTTGCAAATGGATGAAGACATGGTGCATAAACAGGTTAAGGACGTAGAACAGATGGAATTGTTATTGGCTAAGATACCAACAAAAGCGTTATATAGGTTATAGATAAGTCTTGCATAGTAGGTACAATCAATAGCTAGGATAGATGCGACACACTTGGAGACAGCCAAGGAAGAGAAGGAGGTGTTGGAGATTGTCCTCAAAGAATTTTAGATTGAACATGAGGAGGAAAAATGATGCACAGATAAATTGGAGCAAAGACTTGAAGAAGTCTTCCAAACAATCCCAGATAACACACTATCAAGAGAACTCAATGCAAAAGAGAAGATAACAAGGATATCATAGACTATGGAAGGATACAAACAAGAGATAGTAGAGTTGGTTGGGACGCTGACACTAACCACCCCTCCATAAGTCAGATCAGAAAGGGAGAAACAGACAACATAATAGACATAAAAAACGGGATTGGAAGTAAAATAAATAGCAGAGCTCTATGAAAGGACTCTGCAGATCTGGATGATCCTAGAAGAAGATGAATGGATCCAGAAGTTGGATCAGAGGGAAGAGAAGATAAATGTTGCAGTTCGAGATCTAAATAATAGAAAGAAGGCAATGCCCATATAATATATATTAAGGGCTGCATAGGAAATCAAAAAACTGCAAGTAGAGATGAAGACAATCCAAGAAGCAATACAGACAAGACAGACTCATTTGGATCCCCTACAAGAGGAAGAAAAGAAGACGATAGAAGAGATGGAAATAGAGAAAATCATACTAGAACAAGTGCACTTGGAAAGTGAAGAAGTGTTGAAAGAGCACATAAAAATGTAGGTGATGAATACCTTGACAAAGAAGAGTGCATAGGCCAAGACATGAGTGGATGAACTAGCAAAGAAGTTCCATGAATTGGAGAGATCTGTGCAGGAGGCACACACTTCTTGAGTGGCTTGGGATGAGCCACAAGTTAGTGTCGAGGGCCTATTAGAGTAGGAAATTTTGGGGTTTAGTGCAGTAAAAGAAGTAGAATAGACCAAAGGAAGTAACGTGCACTAGGAAATAAAGAAAAGTAGCACAACAAAGGGAAAAGGAAGAAACACACCAAGAATGAAGGAAGATCAATGTAGAGTCAAAACAAGGAATGGTTGGATCGAATACCAACCGTGCGGAAGGCATTTAGAAAGTGGGTAAGTTGAGTCCACTTAGAATTAGATTTTTGAGTCATAATGTAAGGGGTTTTACCCATTTTGTAATATAAATTGAGGATGTATGAGCTAGCTAGGGTGTCAATCAATCGAATACGGTATCTTATCTTAGAGTTCATGGGCGAAGCACTTTGAGCATCTTTTAGAGTCTGAGTTGAAGTATTTGTGTTGTTGAGAGTTGTGGATCTCAGATGGAGTTAGTGTTGAGATGTAATTGAGGGTCAGATTGCAAGTTGTGGAGCTTGGTGTGATGTTGGTTAGTCTCACCGTTCATAACCCTATGATGTAATACATGTAGCACTATTTTTTATGAAGAATAAGAAATAAAGAAGAATATCTTTGTGGACGTAGCCTAGGGGGGTGAACCACGATAAAAATGGCGTCTTTTATGTGTGATGTGTTGATTTTATATGCTTTATTATGAATGAATGGAAAATGAATGCATTTGTTAGAGTTTATTTATAGTGCGCATTAGAATAATCATGAAGAATGAATGATGTTGAATGGATAAAGTAGTAGATATGATGAATGTTATAGTAGAATGCATGTCAAAGTAGAAGAGGGGGGTGAACCACGATAAAAATGGCGTCTTTTATGTGTGATGTGTTGATTTTATATGCTTTATTATGAATGAATGGAAAATGAATGCATTTGTTAGAGTTTATTTATAGTGCGCATTAGAATAATCATGAAGAATGAATGATGTTGAATGGATAAAGTAGTAGATATGATGAATGTTATAGTAGAATGCATGTCAAAGTAGAAGAAGTAAAAGGAACATCCCCAATCTCTTCCATGATTGCAGACATATGTGTCCTGCAGTCACCCGTAATCCATCTCGGGTGAGACTGCGTTGTGCACTTTGTGCATGGTGTAGCCTTCTAGTTTACCAGAAGGGCCGATGGTGAATAGGGTTTTGTTGGAGAACTAAGGTAGAACCTGGGTCAGCCCATACATCCAAAAAATGGTTATGTTTCATGTTAGAAATCAAAAGAACAACCTAGAAGGGATCTAGTGAGAAGGTCAATGAAGAAGATGTAGTGGTAGAAAGGAATGTTTAGGCCATTGAACCCTACAAAGCAAGAGATTGAAATATGGTTGGATACAAAGCAACTCGAGTTCGTGCAAAAAGATAATAGAAGCTTTAGGTATACACCGTGCCAATATCTACAAAGGTACATGTTTACTAATTTTCCTGAGGCATATTTCTATTATTTTTCATAGTTATTACAGGAGTGGATATTAAGGTTGAAGGATACCCATATGACCAATCAGATAAGACTAGTAGAGTGGACTACTGAGAGCATTGCACGGTTGGAAAGGGTTAATGATATATTCATGTGCAATGGATTTTTGTTTTGACAATATTACTGCAGGGTTTATTATTGAATTTACAGTCGACACAGCAAAGTCACATACTGCTGCAGAGCATGATTTATTGAAGGGAACGAGAGGGAGGTACATTAGGTCTCTTTACACATCGATCAAGATATTATTACATGATAAAGGTGTGATGACCATGGAATGAGACAACTAAATCACTCTGCGCACATGGGGGAGCTGGGGGAAGCACAGAGGGAGGTACATTAGGTCTCTTTACACATCGATCAAGATATTATTACATGATAAAGGTGTGATGACCATGGAATGAGACAACTAAATCACTCTGCGCACATGGGGGAGCTGGGGGAAGCACTGAGGAAGATATGAGATATGGATAACGCTATGGACGAAGGAAAAAAGAAGGAAGCAATGGACCCTATAATGATGGATGAGGAGCAGACCAGGGAAATAATAAGGAAAGCAAGGGTGACGTGTAGTGAACGACGCTACCAGTATAAGATCAATAGTAAGAAGAGGGAAGTAGTCGAGCAAGAGGGATTGGACAGTGATGAGGAAGATGTGGAGGATCTCCATGCAACAAGGAATATTGAGGAAATATTATGCATCACATATGAGAGTAAAACCAGAGGTCAAGGGTCTGGCACAGAAGAAGGCTCTCCATTCCATATCCAATGTAGTGTGAAACCCGCAACCCCATGTGCAACTAATACATCTAAAGAAGAAAAATCAGTTAACCAAAAAGTGATTATCGGTAGAATAATTTTTATAGGACGTGGGTCTAGTGGAAACTCAAGAAAAAGTGTAAGTTCAACAAGTAAAAGTCAAGTATCTACACCGCGTGGAGGTGGTAGTACAACAAACTTCACAATGGCAAGACAAGACCCAACTATTAGGTTACCAGAGTTTCGAGGAGATGGGTCAGATGACCCGGAAAATAATTTTTTTATCTGTTAGAATATATGGGTAGACAAGCATATTACACATGAAGATACAAAGGTTGTGCAGTTGGAAATCACATTTAGAGACGACACATTAGACTAGTACATGGGTCTCGTAGTAAATAATCCAATGGGAGTGCCTACAACTATAGCAGAGGTGAAGAGGAAATTAATAAATGAATTTTAGAAACCAATTTTAGAGGATCAATTCATGAATGAAATGATAGATATTAAGAAGAATCTAGGAGAATCAGTCTGGGAGGTGGACCATAAGTTCAAAAGACTAAAAGGTAATTTTAAGTACCCTATTACTAATATGAAGCATAGACATTTGTTTGTTAACTCTTTATTTCCACATTTGAAGTATCCTTTAAGACAACAAAATTTCCAAAGTCAGGATGAGGCCCTACAAGTAGCCTTACAACTAGAGGAAAATCAATATAAGCAGATAGATCTACTTGTGAAAGAGCTGAGACAACATCTAAAGAACTTGACATTTTAGTTAAATCAAAATAAAGGAAAGGAAAAGAGGGAAGATGTCTGGTGCACACTTTGTAGAACATAAGGTCATCATAAGAATGAGTGTCCAACCTTTGCGCAATATATAGGAATAGGGATTCCAAATCCATTATCTTCAGGAGGACCATGGTGTGAGATATGAAAAACACATGGACATGAGTTTGTTAACTCTTTATTTCCACATTTGAAGTATCCTTTAAGACAACAAAATTTCCAAAGTCAGGATGAGGCCCTACAAGTAGCCTTACAACTAGAGGAAAATCAATATAAGCAGATAGATCTACTTGTGAAAGAGCTGAGACAACATCTAAAGAACTTGACATTTTAGTTAAATCAAAATAAAGGAAAGGAAAAGAGGGAAGATGTCTGGTGCACACTTTGTAGAACATAAGGTCATCATAAGAATGAGTGTCCAACCTTTGCGCAATATATAGGAATAGGGATTCCAAATCCATTATCTTCAGGAGGACCATGGTGTGAGATATGAAAAACACATGGACATGACCCATATCATTGTCCCATGATGCATAAGTATCAGACAATATCGAAGAGTACATTTTGTAAATTTTGCAAATCACTTGGACATGAATACAAGGACTGTAGAACTTTGGAGATAATGAAGGAGAGGACATCAAATGCATATAGGGTGCAAGATGAGTTAAAGACAACACAACCTACGCAACAACCATAGTATAATAATGTGCATCAACCACAATATAATCATGCACAACAGTTTCAAGCACAACCACAATATAATAACGCACAACAGTTTGGAGCACCACCGTAGTATAACAATGCGCAACAATGTGCAATGCCACCATAATACAATAATGTGCATTCACAGTAGAATCAAGGATTTCCATATAATACACCGCACAGAGATAATCAAGGTAACAGAGGAGGCTTCAGAGGAGGATGTCGAGGAGGAAGAGGCTTTGGAGAAGGTAGAGGACCTGTAGTTTGTCACACCCATCAAAATGCATATAGGGTGCAAGATGAGTTAAAGACAACACAACCTACGCAACAACCATAGTATAATAATGTGCATCAACCACAATATAATCATGCACAACAGTTTCAAGCACAACCACAATATAATAACGCACAACAGTTTGGAGCACCACCGTAGTATAACAATGCGCAACAATGTGCAATGCCACCATAATACAATAATGTGCATTCACAGTAGAATCAAGGATTTCCATATAATACACCGCACAGAGATAATCAAGGTAACAGAGGAGGCTTCAGAGGAGGATGTCGAGGAGGAAGAGGCTTTGGAGAAGGTAGAGGACCTGTAGTTTGTCACACCCATCAAAAACCTGGACACTATGAAAGAGATTATCCACAACCACCTGGGACATGTATGTATTATCGCACAACAGACCAT
>CBVK0100142323.1:0-18239 GCA_900067695.1 Picea abies | reverse complement strand
CTCTTCCGATCTCACTGCATCCTCTATTCACAATGCTTCTACATGCTCTCCCCATGTCGAGTACTCTGCCTAATCATCATTGCAACCCTTCATCTTCTCTGGTGGTTAAACCCATGCGTCCATCATCACTGGGTGTTATGTTGAGATTCCTTAGCCTCTCTAACAGTCAAGACTCTTTATCTTGTCTATCACAGTCGAGTTCATTCCCTTTGTTACAGTTCCAGGCTCCAACGGTCTTACATCTATCAATAGCCTCCATGAACAGTCTTCATGCCACTGGAAGATGCCTTGAGACTCTTCATATTCTCTGGTGATCACCCTAAAGTCTCTTCAAGTCATTTGGTAGAAACCATCATTCGTTTCTAGTAGTTACGCTATGTACCTCCAAGAAAACGCATTAGCAACTGAATCAACAACCATCCAAGAGTCATGATTCATTTATGCTAACTGAATCGTAACTGTGAAGAGCAACAATATCCCTTCAATCAGATTTCCAAGTATCCAACATCATTGGATTACAAGCACAGGGTCTCGCGTTGATTTTTCCATTTTTCTTTTCGTCATTTCGTCATTTCAGCATTCTTGTGGTGAAGAGAAATGACTCTTCATGTTACGATCACTGAAAAGGATCTTAACTTGGTGCTAGCTCCTCCCTCTCACATGACCACCAACGGTGACCATAGCCTACACCAAAAGGTGTTTTCGCATTTCGACATTTCGGCATTCCTGTGAACATGTGTCTCGACACTCCAAGTCGCAATGCCTGAAATGGATCCAGATCAACGGTCCACAAGACTTCATAATCTGATCCCTTCTTTTCTTAATCGAATGGCTGTTGGGATTTTAGCATTTTTCCCTTCAAGTCATCTTGACTCCAACATTATAAAATTCATGATCACAAAATCTCCGAAGTGATCAGACGGTTCACATAACCCACTGAGATGGACGATTGATGGGATTTACGAGTTTTTCCTTTCGGGTTTTCGAGACTCACAATAGTCCCTTTCGACATTTCGAAGTTCGAGACTTCATGATGGTGGAGTTTTTTCTTGCTATGTAAAACCCCAAAATAGAAAGTTTTGATGTGACGTAAACCTGCTGATGTCACACGTGGATTGACACATGCCAAATAGCTACCACATATCACTCCGGTTCATAACTTACATGTGCCTGAAATGTTGAATCAACTTTACACTTGTCATTGCCTGATTGTGCCACATGTCCTTAGCTGACATGGTTTGCTGATGTGCCTGTTTCAGGATTTCGGGGTTCGCTAATTCAAAGGTTAAAGTTCCTTTGATCTTTGATTTCCCGGTCTGCGAAACTCTGAAATGGAGTCTTTGTTGATGTGCCTATTTCAGGATTTTAGCATTTCAAATTTTGCAACTTCGGGACTCTTGTGATGAAGAGTCTCAACTCTTGACTCCTCCAACTCCCAGTATCCGAAACTCTAAAATGGAGTCAAATCAACAGTCCACAATCTTGATGATTCGACGGTCCAGATCTTTTTGTGATTTCGCATATCGCGAGTTCCTGTCGTGAGTTGCTTCCTTGACTCCTCCAACTCTCGGTATCCAAAACTCTGAAACTTCGTAGTTTCGCATTTCGCGATTTCATCATTCTTGTCGTGAGTATCCTTGACACCTCCAACTCTTGGTATCCAAAAATCCGAAACGGAGATTAAGTCGTGGTTCCGCATTTCGCGATTTTCTGCCATGAGTTGTTTCCTTGACTCCTGGATTTTATGCTTCTAAATGGGATCCAATGATCACTTGTTGAACTTTCCATTGCATGCCATTATCCCTGCGTTGCTAGTCGTGATATTTGCCATCAATGACAAACACACATACTCTGCACTATCTCTTCTGATCTTATCGAGCTTGCTCTACTGCGTCTTCCCAAAATACTTTTGGTGTCCACCTGGCACATTCTTCCTGTACTTAAGCCATCGTTGTTGTTGTACTTGCCATCAATGACAAGAATACGCTGCCTATAAAACATGGTAACAATCTTCCCCTTTGGCATTGATGGCAACAAAGGCACTTGGACTCTTTTCTCCCCCTTTGACATCAATGTCAAAGAACACATGCTCCCCCTGAGCTGTTGTAGTCTTTTTAGGAGGTATCAGATATTAAACCAACAAAAAATCCCTCTGACAGGATGGACTCTCTTATTTGGGGCCTGTAGAATATTTGTATCTAAACTAGAGTCTTCTCCTTTTGATTCTTGGACCTGTTCATCTTCAGCTTCCACCGTATCCTTTGTAGAATACTCAAAATTGCTCACCTCTCTTACTGGGACTCCTTCATCAACCTTTTCTTGTCATAACTGGATTACTCCCCCTATCATTTTTCTCTCTCTGCTTCTGACTGCTTTCCCCCTTTGTTCCTAAAAGGTTAGCTTTCCCTGACAAGGTATTTCCTCTTGTTATCTCTACAGGATGTCATGTATATCATTTTATAAAAAAAATGTTGTTGTTGAGGATGTTGGTGTCCTACTGAAACACTACGTAATTGTAGCTCTTACTTTTCAAACAACCCTTGGATCTGCCCATTGATTGTCATCAATTTCTATTACTGCAAATTCATTTTTCTTCCATGATTCTTACAACCCAAGGCTTTTATGACCATATACATCACAAGAGAAAAACACTACAAACATTCTCACATATTCTTTTCCTTTTTACAAATGGAGGACCTGTATCAGGTTTCTTAGGAGCACTGATTTCTACCTTGTTGAGTCCAATACTAGATTTGTCATTTGGTGATCTCTGACTATCCAAGATTTTATCCAGGGTCATGGAACTGTTCAAGAACTTGATTTGGGTGTTTGACTTCTCATCCTTCAAAAATTTTTCTTCCAGCTTATGACATGATTCTTTTCCTACTTCTTCCAGAGGATAAATGCTAACTAAACATTCTTTTATTGTATCTGAATCTTTTTCTTTACTTGCAGGGGAGGATTCAACATCAACATTTTTGTTTGTCCTTATTCTTTTAGCCATCACTTGTCCTGAGTTCACAGAATCTATCTTACAGTCTTTGGAAAGGACCACCTCTTTACATTCTCTGTCACACATTTGACTTACATTGAGCAAATTATGTTTCATCCCATCTATAGGAAGATCATCCTGAGAATCTCCTTTTCCATTACTTAAACTCACCATCCCTTTATCCTTGTTTTTACCTAGTTCATCATTTTCAAGGATCACATTTCCTATTTTGATTTTTCTTATAAGCAGAAACCTATCCTTTTCTCCAGTCATATGCTTGGAACATCTACTATCTATATTCCAGGGGTTCTTTTGTCTTTGAGTCAACAACACTAATCCACACTTATCACTTTCTTTCTTCTTCCAAACCTTGACATTTTCAGCAGAGGAATTCATATCTAATTTATAGTTCTTTAAGCGACAATCAACAACTTTATGCCCATAGTTATGACAGGTGTAGCATTTTGGTTCGCTGATTAAAGATTCAAAATGATTGCTATGCTTAACCTGTGTCCTTTTCCTAGCCATCAAATGATTTGCAATATGTGGAGGATTTTTACTTAGGTGTCTCGTTCGTTGTTGTGGGAGATATCTATACCTTGAATGTCTTTCTTGCTCATATCTAAATTTTAAAGAACAGTTTACAACTTTGTGACCAAAGTTAGAATAGAAAAAACAATATCCATAGAAAAATACTTGGTACCTGGAAAATGGTTGTCTTCTTTGAGCAGGTCAATTTCTTCCATGCTGATGATTTCCTTGAGTAGGGAGTGCATTATTTCTTTCTTCTACAAATTCAGTCCTGGCACCTTTTTCTTTACTCCTCCTGGGCGACTGATTGTCTTCCTTTGTTTTTGGAGGTTTGTTGTTGTCATTGGTTATAGATTTGACAAACTTGATGGGTTCTTTGTTTCTTAGCTGACCACTACTTGATCCCTCTTCATAACCCAAACCAGTTTTCAGCTTTGGATTCCTTTGCTAATTCAGAATGGTGGCTAATCCTTTTGAGGTTTTGATACTTGATAGATTATGATGATACAAGGCTTGAAACTTCTCCAACTCTTTCCTTGTTTTCACTACTTCTTCTTCCAGGGCTTCAGATCTTGCCTTCTTTTCTGATAACTGTTGTTTTAGAATGTCCTCTATTTTCTTTGCCTCTTCTAATTCCACTTTTAGCAGGGCAAAGTCTTCATCAGGTTTTTTAGTGCCTTTCTTGAACTGTATGAACAATTGTTTTTTATTTCTCTTCTTAAGTCTGAGTCTGTCAATCTCTTCTAGAGTGTTGATCAGCTCTCTTTCCAAGTCAACCAAAACTTCTTCATCATTATCATCACAGCCTATGATTTTACTATCATAATCCTCTTTGGCCATAAGAATGAAGTTATTTACCTTATCTTCACAGGAAGAGTCACTATCAGTGTCTTCTGAGGAGTCATCATTGTTTACACATAAAATTTTCTTTCTGTCAAATCTTTTGGATTTGTACTTCTCTTCACCTTCAGAGTTCTGGTCCTTCTTCTTGTGTGGACACTTATTTGCAAAGTGACCTATCTTACCACAGTTAGAACATTTGAGGGAAAGATTTCCTTGATATTTTCCTGATCCTTTCTTTAACCCTCTCACAAATTTTTCCTCAATATCATCTAAATCTGAATCAGTATCCTTGTCTTCTTTAAAAGATGCTTCTCTAGTAATGGATTTATCTTTGTTGATTCTCATTTCATATGCAATTAAAGTTCCTAGGAGTTGATCAATGGACATATTTTTAAGATCATTTAGTTCTTCTATTGCAGAGACTTTTGGATTAAATTTATCAAACAAATATCTTAAAATCTTCTGAACTAAAATTGATTCTTCAATCTTCTCACCAAGACCCTTCATGGCATTCACAAGTTATTGAACTCTTAAAAAATACTTGCTAACTGTTTCATCTTCATTCATCTTTAGTTGTTCAAACTTCAACCTAAATGTTTGAAGTTTGGCATCTTTTACTTTCTCATTTCCTTCATAGCTGCTAATAAGTTTATCCCACATTTCTTTGGCAGTTTGAAGATGCATCACCTTTAAAAACTCGGCTTCTGCAAGTCCATTCAAGATAGCATTCAGTCCCTTAGCATTAAAGCTAAATTCTAACTTATCATCCTTGGAAGCTAGCACAATAGGATTTATGTATCCAATCTTTACTACATCCTGAACATCAACACCTAAGGCCATTAGGTATGTTCTCATTCTAACCTTCTAGAAGGAAAAATTTGTTCCTTCAAATAGAGGAGGCTTAGTTGCCGAAGTTCCTTCATGACTTGTCATGTTTAAGCTTACATATCTACCTTTAGATAAAAGGAACCTGCTCTAATACCAATTGTTGGACAACTGAGAGGGGGGGTGGATCAGTTGTTACCGTGCTTAAACAATTATGCTTATTTTCAACTCTTTGCAGAGCACTTAATGAAAATCACAATAATGCAGGGAGGTAAGCAATGGAATATTCAACATCAGTCACACATATGAAATATACAAAGAAATATATTTCCTGAGGAAACCCATAAAGGGTAAAAACCTCTTCTTCTTGGTATGATAAGTAATCTTTACATTCTGTACATTATCATACATATGATCTCCAATCCATTGTGAGGCTACAACCTCTGTTTTGCAGGCTACAACTTGCTGAGAGCACCAACTCTCCATTTTCTCTAGCACCTACTAGAAGGAAGCACCAACTCTCTGGTTTCTCTAGCACCCACTAGAAGGAAGCACCAACTCCTTGGTTTCTCTAGCACCCACTAGAAGGAAGCAACAACTCCCTAAGTGTTCCAGCACCAACTGGATGGAAGCACCAACTTCCAGTCACACAGGCACCAACCTGTATAACAGAGAACAACAGTTCTTCCTTGCACCACCCTAGTTTCTATGGCTACAACCAGATGGAATCTACAACTCCCTCTGTTCAGGCACCCACTTGAACCTCTGAGGACAACAATCCTCCCTAGCACCTCCCAACCACCCTGATTACAAAGTTTTCTATATATAAATTTATCACAGTGATACAATATTTATCAATGGCTTATCAATCTCATCACTATTCTGTTACACTGCTCTTCTCTACCTACATCAATGTCTTGTTGCACACCTTCCTTATGCTTTATGTTCTTCTTCCTTTTATTCTTTGTGCGCCATGTCCCTTCTATGCACAATTCCTCTTCTGTGCATTTCATTTGTTGCACTGTACCTCCTTCTACACACCTGAATCACTCTCAACAGCACCCAATCTCTTCTCTGTTCTGCGTTTTTATTCTCTCTGTGAATCTTCTGCATCCTCTATTCACAATGCTTCTGCATGCTCTCCCCATGTCAAGTGCTTTTCCTAATCATCATTGAAACTCTTCAGCTTCTCTAACAGTTAAACCCATGCATCCATCATCACTGGGTGTTATGCTGAGATTCCTTAGCCTCTCCAGCAGTTGAGACTCTTCGTCTTCTTTGTCACAATCGAGCTCATTCCCTATGTTGCAGTTCCAGGCTCCAACGGTCTTACATCTACCAATAGCCTCTATAAATTGTCTTCATTCCACTGGAATATGCCTTGAGACTCTTCATCTTCTCTGGCGATCACCCTAAAGTCTCTTTGAGTCATCTGGTAGAAACCATCAGTCATTTCTAGTAGTTACACTGTGAACCTCCAAGAAAATGCATCAGCAATTGAATCGCCAACCGTCCAAGAGTAATGATTCAGTTCTGCTAACTAAATCGTAATTGATTGATTAACTGTGAAGATCAACAGTAGCCCTTCGATCAGATTTACAAGTATTCAACATCGTTGGATTAAAAGCACAGGGTCTCGTGTTGATTTCGCCATTTTGCATTTCGACATTTTGGCATTCCTGTGGCGAAGAGTCTCGACTCTTCATGTTACGATCACCAAAAATGAGCTTAACTTGGTGCTAGCTCCTCCCTCTCACATGACCACTAACGGTGACCACAGCCTACACCAAAATGTGTTTTCGCATTTCGGCATTTCGACATTTCAACATTCCTGTGAACAAGTGTCTCGACACTCCAAGTCGCAATCCCCGAAATGGAGCTAGATCAACGGTCCACAAGACTTCATAATCTGATCCCTTCTTTTTTTAATCGGATGGTTGACGGGATTTTGACATTTTTCCCTTCGAGTCATCTTGACTCCAACATTATAAAATTCACGATCAGAAAATCTCCGAAGTGATCGGACAGTTCACATAACCCACTGAGATGGTTGGTTGACGGGATTTCAACATTTTTCTCGGGTTTTCGAGACTCACAATACTCCCTTTCAGCATTTCAGAGTTCGAGACTTCATGATGGTGGAATTTCTGCTTGCTATGTAAAACCCCGAAATAGAAAGTTTTGATGTGACGTAAACCTACTGACATCACACGTGGATTGACACGTGCCGAATAACTGCCACATGTCACTCTGATTCGTGACTTACATTTGCCTGAAATGTTGAATAAGCTTGACACTTGTGATTTCCTGATTGTGCCACATGTCCTCAACTGACGTGGTTTGCTAACGTGGTTTGTTGATGTGTCTGTTTCGGGATTTCGGGGTTCACTACTTCAAAGGTTAAAGTTCCTTTGATCTTTGATTTCCCAGTCTGCGAAACTCCGAAATGGAGTCTTTGTTGATGTGTCTGTTTTAGGATTTCGATGTTTTTCATTTCGTAACTTCGGGACTTCTATGATGAAGAGTTTCGACTCTTGACTCCTCCAACTCCCGGTATCCGAAACTCCGAAATGGAGTCAGATCAATGGTCCACAATCTTGATGATTCAACGGTCCAGATCTTTTTGTGATTTCGCATATCGTGAGTTCCTGTCGTGAGTTGCTTCCTTGACTCCTCCAACTCTCGGTATTCGAAACTCTGAAACGTCATGGTTTCGCATTTTGCGATTTCATCATTATTTTCATGAGTTTCCTTAACACCTCCAACTCTCGGAATCCAAAACTCCGAAATGGAGATTAAGTCGTGGTTTCGCATTTCGCGATTTTCTGCCATGAGTTGTTTCCTTGACTCTTGGAGTTTATGCTTCTGAATGGGATCCAACGATCACTTGTTGAACTTGACATTGCCATGCCATTATCCCTGCGCTGTTGGTCATAATCTTTGCCATCAATGAGAAACACGCATACTCTGCACTATCTCTTCTGATCTTATCGAGCTTGCTCTGCCGTGTCTTCCCAAAATACTTCTGGTGCCCGTTTGGCACATTCTTCTTGTACTTAAGCCATCGTCGTTATGGTACTTTCCATCAATGACAAGAATACATTGCATGTAAAACATGCCAACAAATTTTTATATCCTTTGCATGAATTCTATAAAATTATTTGTCCGTGAGCCTAATCCAACCTTAAGATGAACAAAATTTAAATCCAATAGATAAAATCCCATTGACACTACTAAAACTTAAGATACTTTTCTAGGCTCCATGTAAGAAACCCAAAGGCATAGATTTGTCCACTTAAAGTGGACAACTTGCACTAAATTTATAAAACTAAACATCTAGTTAATATTTAAAAACAAAAATGAATGAGAAATTAAAATTTATTTTATCCATTAAAACAAAAATAATGTAGTTTACTAAATATGAATGATAAAAATATTTGAAATAATTAATCATAAATCAAGTTATCTTATATTAAAATAAGAATTATAATTTCACACTCACAAGTTAGCTACTTATTAAAAAACAAAGAAGAATAATTAATTAAAAGTTAACACAAAAGTAAACATTCTTACATCCATTCAAGTATTTAAGCAAGCAAAGGAATAGTACCACATAAGAGAAAACACTAGAATAAGTCCCCAAAAGTAGCCAGCTTGGATTCTCAATTAATTTTGAAAGAAATTTATAATCTTAAGAAAAATCCCCATTTCTCAATATCATCTATCTTATTTATATAAAATAAAAGGGGAGGCAAAATTATTTAGTTACCCTAACTATTGGTATTCTCTACTTGATTGGATGGCACTTGTCTATTTCTTTTTTATATGTTTCAACATATATTCTCCAAGGTGACACACACATAAAAATATTGGGCTGAAAAGGACGTGATACATGTGGTAGTAATGGAGGCAAAATTCTTTAATTACTCTAACTATTGGTATTCTCTACTTGATTGGATGGTATTTGTCTTTCTTTTCTATATTTTTCAACATATATTCTCCAAGGTTCGAAATATTATCAAGACTTTCACTTTGAAGACTATCAATCTGAGGGAAGTGATGTTGTTTAAAAGGTTATTCTCCAAGGTTCGAAATATTATCAAGACTTTCACTTTGAAGACTATCACTCTGAGGGAAGTGATGTTGTTTAAAAGGTTATTTATAAGAAGCAATACCTTTATTCATCAATTGTTTTGAGCTTGGATAACAAAGTATTTATCAAAGTGATGTCCCTATTAAGATTCTTCACATATCTTTTGATATTTGCCTCATCAATACATGAGAGGGAATGAATGTTATGCCTATTTATATGAATGTTTTCCTCAAGGGAATGAATTTTATGCCTATTTATATGAATGTTTTTCTCAAGTTCCTTGGAGAACTCATCTATGAGAAGAATCTATCTTTTGGACCAAAGGATGGGAGGTGGAAATTACTTGCCATATTATGGCATAATCCATTATTTCATTTTGAACTTCTTTTGCCTTTTTTTCTCAACCTCAACATTATTATATGTTTTCTTCTTTAATTATTCTTCTATTCTCTTATATTTTGTTTCAACTCTAAATTTGTTTCTAGATTATGCTTATCTCCTCTACCTGTCCACATTGGCACCTTTATCCTTTTGATCCTCTATTTTTGGTTTTTCCTTTGTTACCTTCTTCCTTATTACTTGTCCCTTTGGATCCATATGTATGTACTTTCACATTAGTATTTGAACCACAAAGCAGATAAGACATGTTAGTTTCAATATCAAAACAATCTTATGCCAGATCCTATTTCATCAATTCATATTGTAGTTGTCTTTCAAAACTTATAAGGGGCCTACCCTAATTTAAGCCACATTTTTCTAGCATATTCATAAAGGTCATCAATTCTTTTGAATGAGGATCATCAGATGACCCAATTCAAAATTTTGGCTCGATCAAGGAATAGGAGACAAGATTCAAAAAATAATTGAAAGATGCCCTAATTGTGAAATCAGGTTCAATTTATAAATGAGCCTAACCATTCAAAAGGAGAATAATAAATGTTCGACACACCAAACACAATGAGAAGGGGGGGGTGTGAATCAATGTGAGGTTATTTTTACACTTCTTAGTAATGTTGAACTCATCGCTCACAGGGATGCACTTGCTCAGTAATGCCACTCCACTGCACTTGGGGCATGTACCATCTAAGCAATATTTTTGATAGAATGTACAACCCTCTGGCCTTGTACAAAAGATGTTATGAATAAAGTCTCTAGATTATGATGGTGGAAATATAGCTAAGCATTGTTGCACAAGGGTGTTATGAAATACATGATATATGTGTGTGTGCATGTGTTTCATAATAATAACTATACACAATGTGGTATTGATGACAACATGTGTTATGGATTGTGTTTATTTGAACACACCAAGGCTTGCATTTATAGAAATATCTTTGACCTAAGTTAAGTGAACTATGTACAATCCTCAATCTCTCATACAATTTTGTATATTCCATGTCAAGAAAGTGTTTAATGCGGGGTTCACGGTCCCTATATCCCCTTCTCAATTTTAGTACATTGTTTTGGTTGGAAGAAAGCCTAGTGTTATCATGCCAAAAAACATGTATTAGTCCCTTAACTACTTCAATTAACTTCATGTCAGAATAGCGTAGCCTACAAGTGAATGCCCACAAATATGATGGGCCACCCGTTTCAAGGCTATCTTGTCTATTAGAATACTTTCAAAGGGTTTTGATATTGCATTTCATGAGATGAGAGGTTTGTTTGAGAAAATGATATTTTCTTGTGATCTTGCTAACTATTAATTGTAACAAGACACGTCGGGTTGCATTACAGTATTTAGAATGAAATTTCTTACCAATTTTTTTGAAAACCATCCACAAGGTTTCTAACAATATGATGACTTTTTTTCTGAACTTTTAACAGTTTTAATGCCTAAAATTCTCCTAATAGTAGTCAAACTCCTAGATTTTAACAAAGACAAAAAAAAATGACATTTAGCAACATAAGATTTAGTTAAAAAGTATTCTTTAATGATTTTATAAGAATGATAATGAGTAATTCAATTAGGTAACTTACCTTTAAGTGATGTTAGACCACTTTATCCACCTAAATGTGGTTAGGATTTATTCACCAAACAATACTCAGTCTAGGTAGGGATGATGAACTCATATTCTAGCACTCTTGACCTCCTTGTTGTGGAGTTACAAACATAACAGTTCTTTCCTCTACAATCACTTGCAGAGCAATTCTCAGAGAAGAGTGGACATGCCCATGACTAGTTTTTGGAATGTTTGACTATCCAAAAAGAGGTTTCAACATAAGATCTTCTTCACTAGAAGATTGTGCATCAGTTTCCTCTCTAATTTCATCCATTGTATAATCAAATCCAAGCAAATCCTCCATCATCCATTTATCCACAACAACTTGTCTTGATGAAATAGTGATTGGAGGTTCACTAGAATTTTGAATTAGATTGGCCTCTACTGAAATCCTGGTTTTTTCTTGTGTTGATGGAGGAGAAACAACATCAACATCTATTGTACTATAATTTGGATTTCCCTCTGCTGAAAGCCTGCATTTTGACATACCTAACCTTTCCTTTCCTCTTTCTTCAATTACCTTTTCAATGGTTTTTTATTTTCTTGAAGATTTTCTACTTTGATTCTCTAGGTTCCCCACGTTTAAACAAAACAATTTTCTTCCAACTAAACCACAAAAAAATAAAACGTTTCTTTCCACTGCCAATTGTCTTCCAATTACACAAATTTTTCTACCAATTACACAAGAAGATACGAGTTTTCTTTCTGTTAGCACTAGAAGTCACCTTTATATTGCATAGAAGGTAAGTCCAGTACCCATCAATTTATGTGAGTTTAATTAAGTTTAAGAGGTCAAATGGAGAAGACTCAATGATAATAACATTTAAACTCAGAAATATGGACTAGCATGCACAAGCAATTAAGGTCTAGAATCAACTTCAGTCACTAAGTTGGAGTAAGGGTGAATAGAGGGAAGACTTTGGTGAGGAGAGTATAGAGGTATGTCGTGGACATCAGGTCTTCCAGCAGTCTAAGGAGGAAAAACTTAAACACAAGATCCTCTTGAATTCAAATCTCAAAGAAACTCAAAGAAATTATAACAACACTATAATCAAACATTCATCATAATACAGTTACAACAATTCATGTGAATCAATCATCCATGAACTCTCTTAGTATCAAAGGAAAATAATATGGTGTAAGAAAACTGAATTAGATTAATCAAGAAGTCTCAAATCAAGTACATAACCATAGAACCAGTGTTCTTCATCAAAATATTACAATAACAGGGATCCTAGCTCAACCATTCAACCATAACAATATATCAAAAATGAGTATATATACTAAGAATTGCTGCAACTACCAAGAGTGTGATTAGACCACTGCATTCAAAGTTTTCAGTCGGTGCCTTCTTTGTCAGACTGTGCAGGACTTCTCATGTGATACGCGAGCTCGCCTCAGTTATGTGCTTTGTAGGAAAATCTTTCAAGAAGGAAGCTTCGGATTGACAATTTGCACTCACGGTCGTTCTTAGCATGCTTTCTATTTATGGGGTGAGAGGAGGTCTCATTTGTCGTTCTTATTTTCAATAACTACCTTCATCAAGATTAGGACAAGGCCTGACACCCATGAATGGTCTAGGCGGTCCCCATGACTTCTTCGAGTCAATCCCAATGCCTTGAGGCCATGAAAATCTTATTATGTGACCAAGCGCTTACCCAAAAGGTGTTTTGCGACTTCGTGTTTCAGGTGCTTCGATGTGAGCCACTCTCGAATCTCCTGATTTTCGAACTCGCGAGTTGGAGCCTATAGAGCAATAGATCCCTTATTATGGACCCCTCTGATATGACCTCCTCTATGACCTACGGCTTATCTTCAAGGCACTTCAGGATTTTCACTTTCAGGGATTTTGAAAGATAGCTCCCTTCAAAAATTTTGATTCACGAAACTGTGAATCCTTTGATCTAATTCCACATGCCCCTATGAATTGAACTATCCAAATCTATTTCGGGTTTTTCCCATTGATTTCGGGCCTAGAATGAGTCACTCTGAGTGTTGTTCCTTGCGCTCATGGTTGCGGCCTGCGACCCTTGACAACTTTATGTGATAACATTTGGCTCCACAAGGGATGGCATGCTCCCTGCGAGCTGGCAAGAACAAGTAATTCCAGTGCCTTAGTTGTTGGGTTATGGAATCTGGATCAAAAAATTTCGTTGAAGGTTGATATGTACACTATTCTACTTATAAAAGAAAAACAAACACAGATGCTCTAGAAGGAGCTTATTTATGTACAATCTTATACTAACTGATCTTTACAAAGTGCTAGGTGAAAGAAAACTTCCACCATAGCCACCCAGTTTGTTCAGTGATAAATTTCTTATCTTTACTGCAATTGATCCTCAAAAAGATAGGGAATTATGACAATAGAACGAGAACATGGATTGGAATGCTTCCCATACCCCCAAATGATGATAAGCTAAATAATTATGCAGGCTCCAATGTTTTTTGAAAACACAACTCCATATATGACCCCACAGGGTCACAAAATTTACAATCATGGGAGCTCAACTGGTAAGAAATTACCTCATGTTCTTCATTATTTCTCACCTGTTGTTTGATTCTCTCAGAGTGTACAAGTGGGTGGAGAACTGGTGCAGGTTGGCCAATACCAGGTGATATTTTCTCGTTTATAGGCTCTAGGCAAGATATGAACTACACATTTGGTTTTCCCTCTTCTTCTTCATGACTCTCCCAAGGAATCATAATCATAATCATCATAAACAAGAACCATGGGAAATCTCTTCTCTTTGTCTTCTGTAGGCACAGAATGGCGGATTTCCACACAATGTTTTTCCTCAATGTATAAAGGAAAAGGCTCTGTGGTATTCTCTTGGAAATCCTCAAAATATGAAACATACGATTCCATGTATATAGCCATAGGATCATGAATCGTGTGACAGAATCCTGACTGCTTTAGAAGGCCAGACTGCTCCTCTGTAAATGCCTCTCTACTTGCAAATAAAATACCTCCTTGCTCCTTCAAAAACAACTATCGATCATCGACAACTGCAGTCCCTTTTTTTGTTGTTGTTCTAGCTCTGATTCATAATCACTATATTATTGCTTAGAATATGAAACATGCTGACAATCTTCTTCCTTAGGCACATGTAATTTTTCAGGATATGCTTGCATATGAGCCCCCTTGCTAGCCCTGATGTTCTCTTCGACTTCTTCAACATCCTCAAATAGGTGTCTTAACGATGAATATTTCCTCTCTCTCAAGAGAAGGACCAACTATGGATGTTGAGCCATGACATAGTACATCATGGAAGTAATCTCTTTGGGTCTTATCTCCATAGGCATACTATGATAAACATTGTAAAACCTCATGTTGAAGACAACCAAGGCTTCCTCTTCCCCTCTCCTCAAGGCATTAAACTCAAACCATTATTGATCAAGGGACTTGTTCTCACCCCAACACTTTAACATGTATGGCATAGCTCGGTCCAGGAGCCAATAGAACTAGCTTCCAGACATCTAAACCACACAACAACATCTCCAGACAGGGATTGTGAGAACAACCTCATGATAACATCATCATGAACAATGTCAAATTGGTCAAAAAAGTTCTCAAAGGCCCCCAAGTGCCTCTCGACTGTAACATGGTATTCTCCAAAAAACTAAGGAAGATACTCAAAGTAGTCAAGAGGATAAGGGTTAAGGTGATATGGAAACCTTATAGGTTTAAACAACTTATTTATGATTTTAATTTGAAAAGCAGTGGAATGATCATGAGGATTAACGAGTTGATGGCAAGGCTCAGTAGGAATAACATAGGGTAACAAGATTTGATAATACTGTGAATTATTTTCAACCTCCTCAGGGCTACAAGGGTGATCAATTTAAAGAAGAGATGCAATACAGATCTAACTTTTATGAATAGGCAGAGGTGAAGACACGAGATCGGTATATACAACACAATAAGAGGGCATACTTTCTTCTTCCAAGGATGGATAAATAAAGGAAGTCCTATTATCATCTGAATAGAAAAAGAAGAGGATAATCCTCTTTATATGTGAAGGGAAAGAGAGAAATGAGTTGATAAACAAGAACAAGATTTCATGAATAAATCTCATAAACTGATACCTGGTCTTCCCCTTTGGTATGGTCATCTTTCTGCCAACATGATCCTCCCCAGTGGAGTTTTCAATTGTGGAGTTTCCAGGTGCAAGTTGCAATCTTCAATGGTTCTAATGTTTGATGCACCTTCAGAATCAAAAGCTCATTTTCGTTCTATTCCAGGGAAAAATATTCATTTGATTCCCCGACAACGGTGCTAGAAATGTTAGCACTAGAAGTCACCTTCAGATTGCATGGAAGGTAATCCCAGTACTCATCAGTTTATGTGAGTGTAATTGAGTTTTAAGAGGTCAAATGGAGAAGAATCAATGATAATAATGTTCAAACTCAGAAATCTGGACTATCATGCACAAGCAATTGAGGTCTGGAATCAACTTCAGTCAGTAAGTTGGAGTAAGGGTGAATAGAGGGAAGACTTTGGTGAGGAGAGTGTAGAGGTATTCTGTGGACATCAGGTCTTCCATCAGCCTAAGGAGGAAAAACTTAAACACAAGATCCTCTTGAATTCAAATCTCAAAGAAACTGAAAGAAATTATAACAACACTATAATCAAGCATTCATCATAATACAGTTACAACAATTCATGTGAATCAGTCATCCATGAACTCTCTTAGTATAAGAGGAAAATAATATGGGGTAAGAAAAATGACTTAGATTAATCAAGAAGTCTGAAATAAAGTACATAACTAGAGACCCAATGTTCTTCATCAAAATATTACAATAACAGGGAGCCTATCTCAACCATTCGACCATAACAAAATATCAAAACTAAGTATATATACTTAGAACTGTTGCAACTACCAGGAGCATGATCGGACCATTGCATTCAAAGTTTTCAGTCGCTGCTTGCTCTGTCAGACTGTGCAGGCCTTCTCATGTCAGACGCGAGATCGCTTTATTTATGTGCTTTGCAGGAAAATCTGTCTAGAACGAAGCTTCAGATTGACAATCTGCACTCATGGTCATTCTCAGCATGCTTTCCATTTATGTGGTGAGAGGAGGTCTCAATTGCCACCCCTATTTTCAATAACTACCTTCATCGATATCAGGATGAGGCCTGACACCCATGAATGTTCCAGATGGTGCCCATGACTTCTTCATGTCAATCCCGATGCCATGATGCCATGCAAATCTTCTTCTGTGACCAAGCGCTTACCCAAAAGGTGTTTCGCGACTTCGCGTTTCGGGTGCTTCGATGTGAGCCACTCCCGAATCTCCTGATTTTCGAACTCGTGAACTGGAGCCTAGAGAGCACTAGATCCCTTCTTATGGACCTCTTCCATATGACCTCCGCTATGACCTGGGGCTTATCTTCAAGGCACTTCTGTATTTTTTCTTTTAGGGATTTTGAAAGATAGCTCCCTTCAAAAATTTTGATTCGCGAAACTGCAAATCCGCTGATCTGACGCCACATGCCCCTATGAATTGAACGGTCCATATCTATTTTGGGTTTCAGCCATTGATTTTGGGCCTCGAATGAGTCACTCTGAGTGCTATGCTTCGTGCTCATGGCTATGGCTTGCAGCCCTTGACAAATTTATGTGATAACACCTTCCACTGAGAATCGTCTTCTAGTTAAACAAATTTGTCTACCAATTACACAAGAATACATAAGTTTTCTTTTCACTGACAAATTTCTTCTAATTACATAAGAAGACACACATTTTCTTTCCACTGACAATTGTCTTCCAATTACAAAAAATTGTCTAACAATTACACAAGAAGAGAAAAAATTTATTTCCACTGACAATTGTATTCCAATTAAACAAATCTATCTACCAAATACACAAGAAGACACAAATTTGTTTTCCACTGACAATTGTCTTCTAATTACACAAATTTGTCTACCAATTACACAAGAAGACACAAGTTTTCTTTCCAAAACCACAAAAAAACAAAATTATGTCGTTGTTATTTCTATGTGCATATGTTAGGATAGTTTGAGTTTTTCAGAGAGAATGAGGATGAGGAGTGTGCCAACCTCATATCCCTTCCCAACAAGAGTGCAGTTGCATTCTAGGAAAGTGTGCACGCTAAAGGGCACACATGTCCCTAGAGCACACGAACGTTCCTATTGGGCAGGGATATGAGGCATATATATTTTTTTTACCTGACCTCATTTATTTCTACTAATAAGAGTGCATGCATGATCTTAATGCAATAGATAAAAAAATTATTAAATGGCCCAAATAAATTTATGAATAAAGGTGTAGAGAGTTTTGGGGACAAATAAGACCTAAGGGCTTAAGATTTAAAATGATTTGAAGCATAGGGTAGTGGTTTAAGCACTAGGATGGAGGTGTAGGGGTTGTGGGGCCTTTAACAAGAGGTATGGGAAAAGGGCACTAAGGGATCAAGTGTGGAGGGGGTTAAGGATTGGGTATAGGTGGGGGAATAGGGTTAGATGGAGAAGGAGGGTCTAGGTAATGGTAGGTCATAATATAGGTCTAGGTCTAAGTCTAGGTCTTTTTATGCCTGTCCATGTATAGATCTGGGTATTTCCATTTCTAGTTCAATGCCATGTATTTCCTTTCCATTCCTTGCCTTGCAATGTACCAAACTTGCTAGAGTGTGTGAGAGTGGAAGAGGAAGGGAGAGGAAGATAGAGGGGGGGTAGAGAGAGTCTGAGAGGGAGAGAGGAAGATAAAGAGGGGGGTAGAGAGAGAGAGTGTGTGAAAGTGTGAGAGGGAGAGAGAGTAATACAAAGAGGGGGGTAGAGAGAGTGTGTGAGAGGGATAGAGAGGGAGATAGAGAAGGGGGTGTATATAAAGAGAGAGTGTGTGAGGAAGGTGGGGGAGAGAGGGAAGGGAGGTATAGAGAGGTAAACAAAGAAAGGGGAGGAGAGTGGGGGAGAGAGATGGAGGGGGATACA
>CBVK0100142306.1:0-18452 GCA_900067695.1 Picea abies | reverse complement strand
GAAAATTTCAGCCAACACTTATGTAATTCTCAAGTGTGTTATGATAAAATGAAATGAGCAAGACCTTTATTTATACAAGGTCTTGTAAAACCAATTTGTCAACTTAAATAGGGTAAAACAAAAATTAGGGAGGCTGGCCTCCTCTATATTCCCCTTTACAACTTAAAATTCAAATAATACACAAAGTAAATCCATTTTAGGGGTGATGTCATGCCCTAAAGGGTGATGTAAGCCATCCTAGGAGAGACATTTTTCCTCGAAGTGAAGTCGTTGGGCCTCCAAAGGCCTCACATCCTGTCCTCAAGTGCTCTAGTGCAAAACAAGTGTCCTCTTCTCCATTAGGAGAGACATTTTTCCTCGAAGTGAAGTCGTTGGGCCTCCAAAGGCCTCACATCCTGTCCTCAAGTGCTCTAGTGCAAAACAAGTGTCCTCTTCTCCATTCCACTTCATCATCAATCCATGAAACCCCATCATTCCCTAGCCCTTCATGTGACATCATAGGGATAGAAGGTGACATCCTAGGCCTTCAAAGGCCAATGTTGGGGTGAAAGGAGCCAAAACATGCTCTCCTCATGGTCTCCAAGTGCCCTCCAAGGCAACGTTCCAACTCTCATGTGTTCGAAGAGAAGGGGGTGCATCATCCAACCTATGGGCTTCATGGCCCAAATGAAGGTCCAAGTGACCTTGTGCCTTCACAATCAAGCTTTCACCTATGGGCTTCATGCCCCAAATGAAGGTCCAAGTGACCTTGTGCCTTCACAATCAAGCTTTCACCTGTCAAGGACCTGCAAAAACAAACAAGTATGCCCTCTAAGGGTCCACAAGTCACAATATCATGCCAAGTAAGCCATATCTAATAAAATAACCACCCGAACATGTGCATAAAATCCCCCCTTTTTAAAATAAACAAATGCTCAAAAATTTATGCAACTTGCCAAATTTAGGTATGGGAGGGTTTTCATGGTGACCTATTGGGTAGAGCATTTCCCAAGTCAAGGTGTGTTTCCCAAGTCAACCCTCTCTAATTCTTGTAGTGAATGTGAAGTGGATGGGGTTAGACTTCTAGGTAAGAGGCTTCATGACATACAAGGGATTGTATTGTCTCATATATAGGTGCCTTTGTTGAGGGTTGGCCACATCCTTTTCCTCTTTTTGGTTCTAAATAATATTTTTTCCAAAGCCTTTATTAATTTGCATGTGTTACCAAGTTGAAGACAGTAAGGAGCACTAAAAAGGAAATTCATAGCCCACAGATTCTCTACCTTGGTTTACAATGCTTTTCCAAGTTGAAGACAATAAGGGGCACTAAAAATGAAATGTGTAGCCCACATATGCTCTACCTTGGAAGGCATTAATGACTAATTAGTTATTTATTTATGGGTCCCTCATTTTTTCTAAGAAGTGTTTCATTTATCTCTGGATCCCATGGAGAGCTCTTATTGCATCATGTTTTTTCCAAGGCACCTCTGAGCCTAGTGGCCCCTTATTCCCATAAAATGATTTACATGCCCTTCTTGGGTCAATAATCCTGAAAACCTAAAAGATGGGGAAATGGAGGGGAAGGAGTAATGGAAGGTGGAAAGTATGAGCAGGAATGGTACGATGACCCTTCAAGGAGACCCCTAGTAGAAAACCTATACATGAGGGTGACCCACTTTCTAGGACAACATGTCAACCACCAAGGTTAAATAAGGCAAAAGACATAATTTCCAGGAAAACGTTTTCAAAATCAAGAAAGGACTCTTTGCAACATGTTCAAAAGATTGATTTATTAGAATGACACTTACCGTAATACTGGACTTGTTACCTCATGGAGCAAGACCTGTTGTCCTCTATGATCCAAGATAGGCATGGTGGACATTTCTTCCATTGATCAGATGGTGATGTGTGGTGGACGTTTCTTCCATTGATCGGATGGTGATGTATGGTGAATGAATGATTCTGTGTGTTGGGTTGCCTCTTGGTATTCCATGTCTGCAACCTGAGGGAATATATACATCATCTCCTTAGTTATCCTTAAAAGTGGGGTATAACACCTGGCTCCTACTTGGGGACATGTACTCACCGTAGAGTGCATGAGAACCTCAATATCTCCTGGTAAGACCTGTGCCCACAAACAATGAAACAAACAAAACTATGGATATCGAGGGTGGCTCACTCACCCGTCTTCTATATGATCCAAAATTCAATAATTTCAACTAATCTTTAAAATAATTTTTTTTGTTTTTTCAAAAATTTATAAACTAACATGTAATATGATGAAAGAAAATGATGTAAATCAAGTATGCAATAATGTAATTAGAGAAAAATGAAAAATGAGATATGACACGCTAATATAAGTAAATGAAACTAAACTATTATGAACAAGAAAATGCAAATGCAAAGGAAATCAAATGACCTACCTACTTTCATGGGGCCTAGGCACTGAAGAAGTCAAGCTCCTTTTATATATAGTCGAGGAAGAGACCCATCAACTGGTAATGACATCTTTCTCCCATCCATGGCAGAAAAGTAGTATTTTCATTTCTTTGAATTCTTCTTGACGATGTAAGGGCCAATCCATAAAACCTTGTTCATTTCATCATACTTAAGTTCACCTGTCTTCTTATCCCACATCAGGGCAAGGCTTACTTCACTAAAGTTAATAGATGGTTGGTGAATTCATGAAGGTGGGTAAAACTTTCGTGACAATCGGGTCTCCAAAATTATGAAAAACATTTTTTCGGCTGAACTAATTTTTTTTTGGCCAAAAGTACTATTTTTTTTGGCCGAACCTTTGAACGTCAAATCGAACAACACCCTGACGATGCCCTCAATTTTCGTGTACAATTTTAGCTGGACGGATATTTTTCATCCAGTAACATCTTTTCGGCCGAAAGATATTCCTCCCTAAATAATGTTTCGTTCGAACTATCTTTCGGTCGAAAGAAATTTTCAACCAAAAGATTATTTTGGTTGAAAGATTGGTTTGACCGAAAAAATGTTTATATATTACCCGCACATAGTTCCTAGAAATAGTTTTTGCGAGAGCGTTTGTTGTGCAAGGTGTATGGCGTTTGTTTTGCGAGTTCTGCGGAGAGCGTTTGTTGTGCGAGGTGTGCCGAGAGAGTTTATTTTTTTTTTTGTTGTTCATCAAAGAGCGTTTGCTATTGGCTTTTGTTGTTTTTTGGCGAAGAGTTTTTGTTGTTGGCGTTTGCAAAGAGAATTTGGTTGTTGTTAGCGTTTGTTATGCGGAGAGCATTTGTTGCAAGCGAACGGGCGATGGGCATTGGAGCAGCGTTCGGGCAGTGTTTTGGACGTTGGATAAGAGGGTGTTCTTTCAGGTATGTTTAGATTAGAATTATAGCTTAGAATTTCAAATTTCAAATTAGGATTTAAATTTATTTTTTTTTAGATTGTTGACAGGGACTTATTCATCCCTATCCATGTACAGTGTCAAGTCTGAATTCGAGAATGTACCTGTACATGGACAGGGCCAAATATGGTCCTATCCATTATGTTTAAATATGTTTAAATTTTAAACTTTTAAATCGGGCCGAATTTTAAATTTTTAAACAAAGCTGAATTTCAAATATGTTTAAATTTTTAGAAAAATTAAATTTTTATTTAAAAATTTGAGTTTAGAAATTTTGTTAGAATGTTGAAGTTAGAAGTTAGAATTTAGAATGTTGGAAGGGCCTTATTCATCTTTATTTCTATTTAAATTTCTATTTCGGGCTTAAATTTTAAATTTCTATTTAAATTTTATAATTTAGAAGTTAATTTTCGATTGTTGAAAGGGCCTTATTCGACCCTGTCCATGTACAGTGATAGGCCCGAATTTGGGCCTGTACCTATACATGGACAGGTTCAAATATGGCTCTGTCCCTTATGTTTAAGTGTGTTTAAATTTTGAATTTTTAAACATGTTTCAAATATGTTTAAACAGGGCCAAATTTTAAATTTTTAAACATGGTCGAATTTCAAATATGTTTAAATGTTTATTTTTTAGAAAATTTAAAATTTTAGTTAAAAAATTGAGTTTAGAATGTTGACAGGGCCTTATTTGACCTTGTCCATGTACAGGGACAGGGCCGAATTCAGATATGTCCCTGTCCATGGATAGGGACAAATATGACCCTGCCCATGTATAGGGACAAACCCGAATTCAGGCATGTCAATGTACATGGACAGGGCCATATTCGGCCATGTCCATGTAGTACCTCAAGCAACAGGATAAGTAGATCTACAACTAGTAACAAAGGCCCAGTTCCATAGGAAATCCATACAACCACTAAGCAAATAGACAGAGTTGTAGAAAATAGATAGAGGCATGAAGAGACTATAAACTTTAGGGCAGGACACAGACTAGCTATTATAACTATAAACAATGAGACCAAGGGATAAGCATGACTGCTACAGGGACACCACTACCTTGAATAGTGCCCAAACTAAGCAAAATTAGACTCTAACAACAACTATAAAGAAACATCACCATAAAGGACCTAGTATGTATCAAAATATTTAACAGAGCTAACAAAAAGCTTGAAATACAAAAATATGTCTATAGTAGTTGCTACAATAGGAGAAAAATAAGTACAACGTTGAAAAAAACTCCACTTTTCTGCTAATAGTATTGCTAATTTAAATTTTTAGGAAATTTAAATTTTTAGTTAAAAATTACAATCATGGAAACAATAGGGATAAAGGAAGTGTACAGAACCATGAATCAAACATATTGTAATCATACCAACTAACTGTATAGGGTTGAACATGATGAAGTAATGAGCTAATATGATATGAGACCACAACAAGCCCTGTGAACAAATTGAATTACACTACATGCTTTGCTTAGAAGTAATTCCATCATATTTGTTCATAATGACACTTATGTTGCATTCTTATTGATTAGGGTCCTACTCCTAGTATAGGATATGAATAAGACCTATACTAGTTTTGCTCATATGTTACATGTATGCACTTCTTATACATTTTCATATTTATGGGATTGGTTCTAACTCAATACTAATACAAATACAACAACATCCTTTACATTCAACTTATGATAATCTACTCTACATGTCTATATGATCTCAACATAATATAGGGTTATGAATCATACAAGAAGATGTGTTCATGTTCTATGATGTGTGTTTGATATGTTGTTATAACTAAGAGTAACACATATCTAAACTGATGTGTGTTTATGATCTTTGTTGGATTTGTTACCATTTTATGAAAAATGACGGAATTGACAAAATTAAATTTGAATTAAATATGACAGAAATAGAACAGAAATAATTCTGTTAATTCTGTTCATGATTGGTATGTTAATTTTGTTCACGGTTGGTATGCTATTTTCTTAAGCATTTTATGTTGTTTTCTTATCCAAATAGTAAATTAAATCTTAATTTTAAAACAAAAATTTACATATAATTGATTTTAGAAACTATGGTATGATCTATTGTGACAAATTTTTACAGTGTAATATATATGACACTTAACAAGTCATTTCCATATGTCCATCTATAAAGGACACACACCTATATATGACTTTGCGACATCTATAAAAATGAATATAGGAATGTATTAACATCTTCGTGTGACCATATTTGTTATCCTATTTATAAATAGTTCTAGGTAAATGAAACATAGTATAATTATTAAAATGGGTATATAAATATAAAGTTAATGAAGAAAGGTTATAAAGTTAAAGTATTAAAGTATTAAAATTTCAAACTAATTCAATATAAAGAAGGTAAATTTTCATCAATTTTGTGACAATTAAGACTCACTCAATTGCATTTGATTCAAAATATATATCCCATTAAAACTCACATTACTATGTTTACAATAGGCTATGATGCACTTACATTTGAAATTATTGTCATGATTGCTCTCAATCTAGATTTCTAACTCCAACAAAGCCTCTCAATATTACATTTGCTCCATTTGCTCCACCTCATCTTAATATAACATAATATTGAAGACAATTCAAAAATTACTTATAGTGATGACCAAACTTATTGAATGCTTATCTTATTGATGATATTTATATTCATATAATATTACTTCACACATATTGACCAAAGTTATTGAATGCTTATCTTATTGATGATATTTATATTCATATAATATAACTTCAAATTGACAACTTATTAATTAATTCATTAATAACCTAGACATTAGTAACTAATGTGTTTATTGAACCATAATATTGTATGTGTGTTGGATATTTAGGCATAGCTAGCACACACATATCCCAAACGTAGACGATAATAACAAGCGATGTTCCTAATGCATATTTTTAAAATGTTCACAAATAATCATGCATACAAATAAATAAAGTAAATAAAACTTCAAATAATCTTCATTAAAGAAAGAGTAATAATTCAACATTCATCCATCTTTAAAATTGAAGTGTTATAATTTAAACATGATAGGAACTATGTGATGAAACAAGGAATCACATATTGAATCCCAAATGTGATCCTCAATTGACTTGGAATGACCGAGGTCCTTTTAAACCCTTAATTCCATCTCGCATCTACCATCCCATCGTTGTTTTTTTTAATTGATTTCCCTTGGCAAATCCAACTTCTGATTTCAATGACTTCTATGTGTGGGTTTTATTTATTATTATGGCAAAGATTGTGGTTTTATCTTTTGTCACTTATCTCTTTAGTCATCAGTTTGTGTCTGAGCAATCAGCTAGGAGCCGAATCGACGATCGTCACTTCGGTGTTTAAAGACCTGTAGATTCAAATGCCCTTCTTTTCTATGCATGGATGATGAGTGAAGGATAAGAATTTTCCCTTCTTTCTATCACTTACTTATATTTGAGTTGATTGATTCATGGCTGAATGTTTAGTCTTTGTGTCTTCTTATGAATGAATACATTTGCGGCTTGATTGATTAAAACTTCGATTTCTCTCTGCGTTTTTAATTGCTTGAACTTGGGTACATCTTTGCATTATTATTGATAAACTCTGCATTGTGGATAGGTATTGAGGAGAGATGTCGACACGGTATTCTTCAAACATTCATCTCAAACACTCTAGGTTATTATCCCAAGAAGGAAGAACAAGAACTCCTTCGACTGAGGCTTCGAGTGAACAACAACAATCTCGTCAAAGGAGAATTTCAAATGAGTCTATGAATAGATCAACTGCAGAACTTGCTCAAGTAAGTGTTATGGATGCAACCTTCTTAGATAGGTTGTGCATTGGTACTCCTATACCTGAGAATGTAGGGAATACCTTTGAACAAGAGAATATTTCTGGTAATTTTCTTTGATTTTGTTTATTTTTGTTGTATTTTTTTGTATTTAAATTTATGTGAGGTTAAATCTTGAAGTTACTTTCAAATGTGTGTGTAGACAATCATATTAGAGCAAGGGATGACAATGAAAGAGAGAGTGGTTTTCATGAAGATTCAAATGTCAGTGTAGAGGGTGAAGGTGGATTTAGGAGGCCGCATTATCAAGAAACAAAAAATTATACGCCTACGTCCACCTATCCTTTGGATGTTGATGATGAACTTCCCTTGGAAGGGATTATTGAAGCAATGATGCTTGAGCGATGCTTGGGTGTTAAAAAGAGGTTGGAAAATGATTTGGTGGTCTTGGAACTCCCTCATGAGAGTAAACAAAGCAAATTGTTTTTCATTCATTGGAAAACTTTATGGATGCATATCGAAAAATGGGGCCAACCACTAATAGTTTTTTCGATCTAATGAGGTGATGAAAGTCAGAGGTGATGGGTTCTGATAAATGGGAGGTAGTAAAACATAGAGTTTCAAAATAAGACGTCATTTCCATGTTCAATTTCAAAGAGGGCCCAAAGCAGAAGATATTGAAGGTGCAATATTTTAAGCACCCTGACATTGCAGGAGATCTGTATAAAAGATTTTTGGTAGCATATGAGAAATTGTTGTGGAACGATCAGGTTCTACACTACTTTGCAAAATACCTTTTTCCATGGTTTTTCTTGCACATGCACCCTGATTATACCGTCCAAATATTATGGGACCGGTAAAGGACATACATATGATTGCAAAGGGTCATATCGAAATGAAGCATTGTCGAGGCCTCCACAAACTTTAGTACATCGCCCAACAGGGGCATTTTCTTTACTTTCAGAGTTGCAGGCTACATCAGAGGTTGGCAAAGAGGTCAGGAGTGCAATAGGAGAAAATTTGGAAGCAATTTTTTATGGTGTTTATGTTGGCATGAACCTTCAATGAGTAGAAATCAATTCTTGAACCACATTTGTTTATAAAACAGATGCAGATTTAGATACAATGTCAGCAGAAGTTGTTTTGGAGTATGTGAAATTTTGTCGGGATGGTTGGAAGAAAGTCATTCAGAATGATGACCTGAACCACAGATTGGTATGTGTTTTAGTTGGGAAATTTTTGACGCATTTTATGATAGTTTACTTCTAATTCTAGATTTAGATATCATTGTATCTATAGAAATAATCGAGTTGTTATTGTCATTAATTACAGTTTGGAGATGTGTTAAATGAATCTCCAGTAGATAGAGGACTTGATTCGACAAGTTTAAATTTGGATGGGTTGAATCAGGTATGTGTTTTCCAATAGTTGTTCAATCTCCACTCTTTTGAATAAGAGATCAAAAACATTTATAATTTTGTATAATTGTGAACAGATTGAATCCTAGATTTAATTATTAGTTGTGTTGTTCATAGATCCCTATTCCATCTCCTACTACTTGGGAAGGCTTGTCTCAATTCTCATTGGGAGAGTTTGAAGAGGGTGGAAGTTCACAGGTATCATTTAATGTCTTAAAACCATTTAAATTTAATGTGTTATAATCATTTAAATTTAATTTTTCAAAATTTGAAATTTGAAATGTAGTATATAGGATAATGTGGAGAAGAGAGTACATGAAAGTGCTTGGGAGGGAGACTGAGATTGAGGAGGAAATGGAGGAAGCACCCAGATTTGGGAAGGATATGTTCATTCAGGATGATTCATAAATGTATTTTTTTTACTTTTATCAAATTTTTGTTTTCTCAAATTTTTAGTTTATCCTTTCTTATTCAATGATTTGATCAATTATTTTGAAATATATAGAACCCCTAGATAAGTTTATCACTGTCTTAAATGGTGTACATTCAAATTTATTTAAGCTTATATCATGATGAAGACCTAATTTTGAACTTGAACATTTGAATATTTGAGAACAGACTCTATCCCACATCAGAAAAGAGAAAGTTTCTAAATTTTCTTCGATTGCATTCCTTTTTTTCTTGTCCAAGAATGGCGTAGTATGGACATTTGTGTTTTCTACATACAAATAAGTGAATTCCTTCTTGCCAGGGTATTGTCAAACTCTTAACTAAATTGGTTACTAATCACAAAAACTAACATTCAATTAGGTTTACAAATAAGCTCAGACATATTGTATATGTAAGCTAGCTCACACATTGTATATGTGAGCTAGATCACACATAATTTCAAAGAGAGTTTCATTATATTTAATATGAATAAATCTCATTTAAATGGTTTTTGAATAATGACTTAATATACATGTGCAGATTTGTGTTTTCTTTGTACATGCAAGATTATATGAGAACATCTATTCCACCACAAAAAGAGGAGATAAGTATTTTCTGGAAGAATGGGTTTTAAAATGGAGATTTGTGAATTTTTTTATATAATAAGTAGTTTTTTGGAATAATGACTTAATATGGAGATTTATGAGTCCTTTAGTTTGAAAGGGCATTATGGAATTTGATTATATGACCACTGCAGAAGAAGAGAGAAGTATTTAACTGCTGATGAGATTAGTATTTTATTGTTGTGTAAATATGACTAAATAACATCACCTTGGATGAGAATTTCTGAAGGATTTGAGACCTTATCCACAAGGATAATTTCACCTAAAGGATTTTGGACTTTATCCATAAGGAAATAAGTATTTCATGATAAATATTTCATTGGAAGAATGACTTAATATGGATACTTGTTAACTTTTTTCATACATAGTTCTATATTTATTTTCAGATTATTATCTAACTCTAATTCACAATTTGTTTTACCAAAAACACAATAACATCACCTGGGATGAGAATTTTACCTGAAGGATTTGAGACCTTATCCACAAGCAGAATTTCACCTGAAGGATTTGGGACTTTATCCACAAAGAGATAAGTATTTCAGTGAAAGAATATCTTAATATGGAGATTTGTGAACTTTCTTCATACACAGTTCTATATTTATTTTCAGATTATTATCTAACTCTAACTCACAATTGTTTTTACCAAGAACATAATTTTTCTCTTTAAATTTTTTTAAGATTTTAGATAAGATTTACAAATTGTTTAAATCATGTGTTCTTAATTGGAGAGTAACTATCTTAGATATGTTTAACTGTGTTTGGGTATGTTATTATTTATTATTGTTTTATTTAATATTTAGTTACAGTATATATGCTAATATGTGTTATTTGTTTTTTTATTATTGTTTTTTATTGTTACAGATGTATAAATTATATTTGGTGGAAAACATGTTTACAATATATTTTGTGGGAAAGAGTATGTTGGAGGATAAGACTTAACTCTTTTTGTATGTATGTCAATTTTGTTTTAATTGCAATTTTTGAATTATATATTATTTTGCATGTTTGAATTGTAAATTTTTAATTTTTGAATCTTGTTTTTCTTGCAGGTTTGACTTGTAGGTATGAAGTGATCTATCTTAAAGCGATGACTTAGAGTCCATAATTTTTTAGTTAAATGTCTTATTTTTTGTTATCATCCTAAAATGTATGTGGAACTTATGCATTTTACAGTGTAACTATTCAGACTTTGATTATATATATATATATATATTTCATAATTTTGAAATTCAAAATAGCAATTTATTGTCTCATATTTGATTTCTCAAAGTTGATGGAAAAAAAATGGCAAAGTTAACTAGTAATGAACTAATGTTTTGTATCTTTTCCTTTTTACAATGCATTAAATTAAGAACCAAACTCTTAAATATTTTTTTACTATGTATTAATTTAAATGTTTCATTTTATGTTCATTGTTCACTTAACTAATAAAAAAAACTAAAGGAAAGATAGGCATATGAGATGTTAAATAAATTGGTTACATACATGCACTTAACTAATAAAAAACACTAAAGGAAAGATATGCATATGATATCTGCTAAATAAATTAAAGTGAAATAATACAAGAATGTAAATTGTTATTTATCTATTTAAAAATATGCAAAGTCAATAATACAAGAATGTGTTGTTGTTTATATATTTAAGAATATGCAAATTCAAAAGACAGACAAGAAAAAATTGAACTGTCAAACATACAATATTGTAACATTGCATATCTATTTTATAAGAATATATGATAGTAGATAAAATGTTAAACCATGCAAAAATTATTTGAGAATATATGGTAGTAGAAAACACTTTAAACATGCAAAGCCTATGATGGTATAAACTGCACTAAAAAGAAGAAATTTTCATGATCTACCAATTTCCTTTCAGAAAACTTGTGTTTGATTTTGGAAGAAGGTAACCAATGTGGAATTCAAAGGAGGAGGTACATGCATTCAAGCATTGTGTTTTAAACATGTCAAGGAACAACACATACCCTTTGTACAACTCAGATAACATGTATGAAAGGGTATTACATTAGGAAAACGATTTGCAGGCTATGGTTTAGTACTATTCACATAAACCCACATTTTTGTAAGGTTCTTCACCCAACTTTAAGCAAGATTGTATTAATTTCCTTAACTTTGTTAGAGAAGAGATCTATTAATTACAATTTAATTCACTTGACTTTAGGCAATGTTGTATTAATTTCCTTAACTTTGTTAGAGAAGAGATCTATTAATTACAATTAAATTCTAATGATTAACACTTTTAAATAAGTTTACATGAAAATCAACCTAATTATTCATCTGAAAATTCTAAATAATTTCAAATTTTAAATGTAAATCAACTTAATAATTAGAATGGAGATATTGGTACATATATATGATATTATTAGTCAAGTGTTATTACAACAAGTGGAATAGATGTTTAAATTGGTTTTAGTTGTTAGAATATTAATTTAAAAAATAAAAATAAAAATTTACCACTTAAAGAAGTCAATGCTCTCAAATCTAGGACAGAAGAGATGTTCAACTCTTCTTTGATTGGTGCAATAGTAATAAAAATAAAATTCTCAAGATAGAAGAGATCTAAATTAATTATAGGTAATGTTTATACAATAAAATCTTGAGATAGAAGAGATGTTCACCTCTTTTTTAGTTTGTGTGATAATGATAAAATAAAATGCTCAAAATGATGTGACAATAAAATAAAACCTTAAAATGGAAGAGATGATCAACACTTCTTTAATTTTATCAAGTAACTTCATTAAAAAAATGCTAAAGCTAGAAGAGATATTCACCTCAAAGTTCATATACCCTCAATAAAATAAAATCTCAAAATGAAAGAGATGTTTTTAACTTTTCTTTAATTTTGAGAACAATAATTAAAAAATATATTCAAAATAAAAAAGATGTTCAATTCAACTTTAATTTATATTTGATGATTGTAAAATAAAATATAAATCATACTGAGTTAAAATTTGAAACAAGATATTATTACAATAGAAAAAATATAAAATATGTTTAACTTTTTTTAAAATTAATGCAATATTATTAAAATAAAATGGAAAAAAATACTATTGAAAAAAATAAGTGTTCAATTGAAATAATGTTTAACAATTTTTTAATTTAAAATAAAATGCTCACAATACAAGAGGTATACAACTCAATTTTGATTGGTGTAATACTCATAAAATAATTTTGATTTGTGTAATGGTTGAAAAACATAGATAAAATATGGTTGAACCATATTTTATCTTTGTTTTTTAAGAATTATCTGAAGTTTTTTATACATGTACCATTTTTATAAATATCCTATTTGAAAATATGGTTGAAAATAGTCAAAACAAGTCATCAAATTATGGAATGTACTTTCAATGAAAAATGAAAAATTCTAGAATGTACATGTGCCACTTGTTTAAAAATATCGTAATGGTATTCCATCTTAAATTATTTATTCATGATCGACTTTGAACATTTTCCATTTTCTAACTTTTTTTTATTTTTTTTATTGAACTTTTATTAACTTTATGCGCATTGCACATACCAAATGACTATATTGACAACTCGTGACATCTGACTACTAGTCTTGAAAGTGAACATGAGTATCGGTTTGATGGGCTTCTTGAAAAAAATATCATTTCAATACAATTGAACCTCTTTCATATATAAAACCGTTATCATCAAAATCTTCTAATAGCCCCATATTTTGTTATGTGCATCGCATCAAATAATATTTCACGTTTTCAATGTTTTCTACAGGTGCAACCATGGCAAAAGCATCTCCTGCAAATAATTGGATATATTGGACAACAAATAGTTCATGTTAGATTATCACACAAGTACATCTACAAGTTATTTGAAAAAATTTAAATATAAAAATTACCTTCTCTAACAAGATTAGAAACTCTATCGCCATCAACTGACACTATAGTTTCATTTGATTTCATCTCCTCTGAACTTGCAAGTGGCATTTTCCCTTTTACATTAAGTTTGGTATGTCTCCAAGTTTTAACATATCTTGCATTTTAGTTTTCGCAAATATCTATGGATTTTGTGTCCTCTATGCAAACTAAACAAAAGCAAGACTCATTTATTCTATCAAACGCAAACACATTTTGAAATTTTTTTGTTTTAACTGAATGTATTTTTCATGTCCCAGGTATTGTACTAGAGTCATATGGGATTGATCTATTTACATCTTGGATTCCAACATACCAAAAAAACCTGCACAAGACAAGAACTTGTTAACTTGAAATCTCTCAAGAAAATGACTGAAGTTTGAATATAAATTTGAACACGTTCAAAAAAAAATATCTTGTGTACATGTGTAACATTTATATATAGACACACCTGCGCACATCCCTTGATGGATTATATTCATGGCTTAGCATCATTTTGCACTATTCAACAACTTGTTCAACGGATTCAAATCGATTGGCATGAGGGTTCAGTTGATACCTTCGAAGTGCTTGTTTATTACATGTCCCTGCATCGTCGTGCTCTCATTTTCCATGACCAGTCTCAAAAAAATTCCAACAATGTGTAATGTTTAATTTTTTATGAAGACGGCATAACCAATAGAATGATCATGAAGATTTGAACTGACCCGCACACCCATCTGACCATATCCAATGTCGATCGAATCGGATTCCACATTCTTTCAATGAATCATAAAATTTATCAAAAAAATGTTGTACATAATGTGTGTCGTGTGTTTGATCATCACTTATATAAAAGTGATATTCTTTAATAACATTTTGATTGTCGTTGGTGCTTTCTATGTTATCAAAAATCCCTTGAGCTTGTCTATATAGAACGTGGAAAAATATTGTGAATTGATCAGAATGATAATATTCGCTCTGTATTTTTTTGTGTGCAGTGAATGTATAATTCTCTGCAAAATCAACTACAGACAAAATTGTCCCTGGTGGAAACACTTCACGGGATTGTTTGAATTGTAGATATTTCCATCGAGCTCTATGTGAATGCTTGGTGTGTTTATAGATTTCTTCCTCAAACTTCTTCAAAAAATCTATCACACAAATTTGATCTATCTTCAAATCAATCTTTTTGGAAATAACATTTGAAGAATGTGGAGCCGTGTTGTTGATATATTCATATCTCTTCCAATTGACTCTTAGATTAGAAAGTGGTTGATCATTCATATCAATATGATAATTTGAATGAAACAAACTTAGATTTCCACAACGATCACATTTATTTCCACCAACACATTTGTTCTTGTAAAATAAATCATCATCTTCTCTTTCACATAGAATTTCAGATATAAAAACACGGAATGTGGAAGGAGGTGAACCTAGCCATAAAGTTTTACCAAAATCCAAAAAAGTGTCGTAATACAACTCAAATTCCACATGATAATGACAACAACAAGTGTCAGGAACAGTGATGGGTCTAACAAACCATTGTTTTTGTTGCACAAATGTATTGATGAAAATTTTAACTTCTTTGTGCTATTCTTTGAACTTATTGAACAACTCTAATTGTGTCATTGGAAATATATGTTTTGGATGTTCTTCATATTGTTTTCATGTTATTCTTCGCCACAACACATCCATTGTATGTGGTGAAACATGAGATTCTTCCAACCAACAATTACGAACCAATTCTTTAACATTTTCTGCAAGTCTATCTTTGTAGGGTTGTCTAGAAATCACTATCCAACAAGCCAATTCATCATTTACATCTATTTGCAATCGAAATTTTCTATGTTTGTGCAATGTTTTTCTTGATGTTCCCATTGTTTTTTCCATGTGTCATGTCAAATGATCTTTTATATTGCTAGATGAAACAACTGTTGTTTGTATCGCTCTACATGCAACACAGACATCTTCTTTTCGAGATTTTCCAAAATCTTTTAATACACTATTTATATTGTTAAAAACATTCTATTTCATCTTTGTATCATTTGTCGACTTTTGAATACCCAATAATGATGTAGCTTCTTTCAACTTTCTTGAATTTATTAGGCAAAGTAAAAGTTGAGTTTGTACTGTCACTGATTCATCTTTGAAAAAAATATTATACATATTCTTAGTTCAATATGTTATATAATGCTTAGCTTTTTTCTTCCCAAATTTGTCAGTATCAATATTTTCTAATATTTCATCATTAATTTTGATAGATTTTTCTGCATATTTCAATTTAAGGTTTATATTAAAAAACATAACCCGAACACAAATGCACTAAAATATATATACTTGAGTGTTCATCTTGTATTATCAAAATTCATGTACATATCTATAGGTGATTCGTCTTCTGCTTTAATTTTGGTTTCAACGCCTTCTGCTTCAATTTCGGTTTCAACGTCTTCTTCGACATTATGAGACAAATCTATTTATGTTTTTTGAAAAACATCAAATTGTAATTACAATTAATTATATTATTTACAATATTTTAAATTTGAATTCTATACTTTCTGAATACAGTCCCAATGTGTGTCGTGTGCTTGATCATCATATGTGTATGCATATCTGGTTGAACTTCTTCTTGTTGAAAATCTCTATTGACATTATCATCGTTTATTTCTTCAGTATTTGCATGTTCTTGTTTCTTTCTCCAATAATTGTTATTCCAATAAAAACTTGAACAAACATCAATTACCTTATTAAAAAAAAACCAAAAAAATGATTCGAAACTTTGTTTAGGTGCTCTAGAAAACCATCATGTATCGATATTGATCCTCCGATTAAGCCTATGGAACAAAGGGAATAAATAAAGAAAGAAAAGAATACAGTTGCAATTATTAATAGAAATTCTTTGAAATCCCTATCCCCGAGCTCATATATGTTTGTCCATCTGATGAATTGTGTTAAATGTGTTCAGTCGAAAACCTATTCATACAATTTGGCGCAAAATGAAATGATTAGACGTGTCTTTTCATTTTTTCCGACCGACAAAATTCCCTCAACAGGATTTTGGCCGAAAGAAGTTTTTTTTGGCCGAAAAAATTGGAAATCGTTCAATTTTGACGGTTTCCATTAGAATTTAGCCTTTTGTGCGAAATAATCTTTTTTCGGTCGAAAACATGAAATTGGTACTGAAAACAAAAACCAGAGAATTTCCCCAAGCTTACCTGAATTTCAGAGGTTGATGACTCCTGCAAATAATGAGAATTTGGTTTCGAAAATGACACCAACATTTGCAAAATTGAATCTACTTTCAATTCCTATAATTGTTTTTCATTTTCTTTATTTTTATCTAATTTAATTTAATTTTTTTTTTAAATCGCATAATATTTTCAGCAGACATTATGATTTGGTGAAATGAAATATCAGTATCTCTAAAAATATACAGTGAAAATTTTAGAAAAAAATATATTCATAATCCTTAAACTGTTCTTTTCAAAAGGGTATATTTAGATTTTAGTTTTAAGTAAAATTTAAGATAGATACAAGGTGTAGAAAAACATGTGTTTAAAATCTTCAATGTTTTCATCTTGGTCAACTTCAAAAAATTCTAGAAATTATAATATTCATCCGTTAGATTCAAAATTATAGTCATAATAAAATAGAATCTCTATAGATTGTTTCAGTATATTTCATTTCTTAAAAACATAAGTTTAATAATAGATACATTGTTGTAGGAAAAAGTTATTCATTATCATTCCTTTCATTTTTAAGGAACATACTGTTAAACAATTGTCAAATCGTGATAAAAAAAAATTGAAAAATAGTCATTGGAAAACTAACAAAATTATTCACAAGTTTTGTTTTTACTGTAAAGTGAAATTCTAAATAAAAAAATACTTTTGTATGCCGGAAGTTGGAGAACTTGTGAAAATACAGTTTTTTTTTCTCATAAAACAAGCAAAAGTGTAACCCATCTTCATGATTTCACCCTCAGTATGTTTTCAATGTAAGGTTGGGAAGGTGGTTCTTATTTGACCATATATTTAATAGCTTGTTCTCACTCTTTATCTTTCATAGCATCATCTTTTTTGAGTATCCTGATGGATCCTGGTTCCTTTCCTTGGAACTTTGCAAGCCTTTCTTTGTACTTATTAGGAAACAAATATCTAAATAACATAAAAACATCAGAAAAAGTACTCCATGCCTTGACAAAGAGATAATTTCAGATAATAAGCCTCTTCGAAGAGGAAACCTCCTTATAGACCACATAAATTCACAAATACAAGATGATTCCAAATGAAAAGGTATCCTTGGTATATATAAGAGACTAGGAGGTACAATTACAACTAATGGACCCAAGACGACATAAATAAAATAACAATACTAATGTAATATGCCCCAATTAAGTGGTAATGTGTCACTATTTAGGGCTTAACATGCCCCTCCCCTTTAAACAAGTGTTGTACGCAACGCTTGAGTAATTTTGGATGCTTCTATGGAATATTTAGCAGATAGTTTCTTCCATTTAATGAGATACTCTGAAATGGATCTATTCCTCAACTGGCGAATTCTTGTGTCAGTGATAGCTTCAGGATCCAATATGATTTTTCCTTCCTCATCAAGTTCTGGAAATATAGTTTGAACTAGGATCTTGTCACCTTGTTGGTAGCCCTACATGTTTTTAACTTTTTAAAGCATCAAATAATAATCTATGTAGCTACCTACCTGGGGTCATACTTTTTTTGTTCTTCATGAGCAATTTTTGAAACTACAAATGTGAGTTTTCAGTTATTCCTAGTGTTTTTTTTTTCATGATTCGTTCATGACTGAAAAAATGAAAACGAAGCATTAAAACTTATGACTATATTACCACTTCATTTAAAAGTTTATGAAAGGTAGATGGCTCCATAGTTTTTGTTAATAAAGATTTGGTTTCCTGCTATCAAGCTCATCTTCCTTATTGAT